>JAXGGA010005579.1:0-77075 GCA_038373865.1 Uloborus plumipes
ATCAATAGCATGAATATCTAGCAGACATAGCAAAAACTAGCATATTTTTGTTGCTAGTACTAGCATGAATTTTGACCTGGGATGTCATTGAAAACAATATCTGCTATCGTAAATCCTTACTTGAATGAGCGACCCGATGGTCAAGTGGCTATGCGCGTCAGGTTGAAGTTCCTGATGGAATGAGGTCGAGTCCAGGTCTGCAAGGATTTTTTCGAATAGCTGCATGTTTTTTTTTTTTTTTAAATGATTTAAATGATTGTAATGTCCTTATGCAGGTACATCCTCCCATGGGAATGTGCCCCATATTTTTTTATGGTACAAAATGACAGTTTTGGTCGGATCTTTGTTAAAATTGGCAATGGGGTCCTTCAATGCTGTAGAATTTTCTTATGGACGTTTGCGCCATTTTTTGGGGGCTTTGAATCGATTGTGGCAATAAATGGTTTTTGATTTGCGGCACCTATATTATTTTTTCAAAAATTATATACACAATCAATTATATTATGTTAATTTTTGCACCTTTATAAAATTCTGTATTTTATATCTTGCATTTACGTCAAATTCAAGATAAAATTAAAAGTCAAAAATTCTGAAGATGATAAATATATGTTAAAAATTAAAGTAACTATTTTTTGTGATTTTTATACTGGTTGTGACCAAAAAACATCATTACAAACAGACAAAATGTATCAAACACCATGAGTGTTGAGTTATTGGGAAAAATCTGCTGTGTAATGTTTTTTTGCACTGCGAGGGGGGGGGGTATGAACGATCATTAAAGTGACACACATTTTTAAAAAATAAGATTTTGATTTGTGGTGTTTGAAAAAAGCTAAACAGTCCACTTTAGTTGAAAATTATTTTCCATGAAAAGCAAAAACTTGCACCAATTTTCCAAGTCTTACTCTAACTCCTTCTCCCACAATTCAAATTACTTACTTTTACTTTCAATTTTTAACCGACTTCAAAAAAGGAGGAGGTTCTCAATTCAAAGCGTATGTTTTTTTGTCTGTTTGTTCGCAATAACATCTGATCCACTGAACCGATTTGGACGATTTTTTTTTAAATCAATTGGAGATGGTTAACTTAGGTACCATGCATAGGCGGACTTAGACCGCAAATTCTGGTGGTGCAACAGTAGCAGAAATCGGGGGGGGGGGGGGCTTTAATTAAAACCACTGTAAAAAAACGGTAATGAAATCAATAACCGATTATATACTCTGAAACAACAACCGGAAGCAGTGGTTGAATCTTCTTTATCTACCGCCCTCCTCTCCCCAAATCATCACAGCAAAAATTCCCGGAAGTAATGTTCGAGATTTATGCCTCAGGCAACACTGGGGGACCCTCAAATGACCCTTTAGTGTAAGCAGTAGCGACAGTGGGGACAATGAAGAGGACGAAAACGCGCCTTGAAAAGAATCTCACGTCGGCCAGCCTTACTGGAGTACTGAAGAAATTCGTAGCATCAGGAATGGAGACTGAGAAAAAGAAAAAGAACTGCAGACACAGGAACAAGGGAATTTTTTTTTTTCCAGAAATGAAAAGGTTTTTTTTTCTGCACAAAAAAAAGTGATGCCTTAAAAAAAAAAAAAAAGTTAATTTTTTCTACCGGGGGCGCACCGGCCAAGCGGCCGGTTGCCCGGCGGGCCAGTCCGGCCCTGGTTAGATGAGATGACTTCACAGAATTCTGCAAGAAACCTTCAGAGATTTTTCAGCTTTTGGCAAATTCTTCTTTAATTTGAAGAGATATGCATAAAATCTACAGAATTACTCTCTGATGAAATTTTGCTCATGCGAAGTGATATGTTCAGATAAAAAAGACTGGTCTTTCGGGAAGGGGGTCCGGACCCCTCTCCCGGATACATCCTACGGTAAATACGGCACCGGTCACCGGTATTGGTGTGTAATTCTGTCTCCCTATTTTTTCCCGAGAGGTCCCTGTGATGGAATGTCATCTTCGATGGCAGTAACAGAGAGGTCTCCAATGAGTGATGCCTCACTATTTAGCTGTATATTTGCCAAGATATTAGAATAGAAATTAGTACCTTGAAAATTTGCAAGATTAAAGGCATAATGAACTGAAAAATTATTTTCAAGAATTTATATAATTAAAAAAATGTATTTTTGAAAAGCGAACGAAAACGAAAAAAAAAAAAAAAAATTAACAAGGTAAAATTCATGGTAAATTTCAACCAAATAGATAATAAACCTATCCTGAGCAAGAGGACATCGTAGAAGAAGATGACATTATTGAAGAAGAATCGTCTCTCGAAGAGAAATTAAAAATAGTTACAAAATTGAAAAATGAAAACGCAATACACCATACAAATAAATTAATTAATTAAAAAAAAATCCAAAACGCGCAAGCAAGAGACCGAATTACTAAGAGGGATTGCATCTAGGATGCTACGGGAGATGTATCGAGCATATGGATGATTATGATAGCCTTTTGTTTCCGTGCTTTGAGCTGCACTTGCATTTATTGCCCTTTGTAGTTTACACCCGGGGCACGGGCTCCAAATTCCCCCAAGAATTTGTGGAGAAAATATTTTACGCTGAAATCTTAAAAACGCAATATCTTTATTGTTCGATATACTGACTGAAGAAAAGTGGAGAGTTCTCTTCTCCAAAATTGTTTTTTAAATTGAAGTTAAAATTGTAAACTATTTTCGGAAATTTTGAAATGTTTAGGCATTTAAACTATTGTTTTTTCTACTTTCTGACAAGACATGGAACATGGTTAGTCTTTAAAGGTTCGGATGACCTTTTCTGAAAAAAATTTGAAAATAAAATTCTTAAAACGCAAGTCAAAGCTTTTAAAATTATAATCATAAATTATAATTTCACGCTATTTTTAACCGACTTCGAAAAAGGAGGAGGTTCTCAATTTAAAGCGTATACTTTTTTTTTTTTTTTGTTTGTTCGCACATAACATCTGATCTACTGAACCGATTTGGACAATTTTTTTTTAATCGATAGGAGATGGTGTAACTTAGGTACCATGTACTCATATGACGATATTTGTTCACTAGAAAAAAAGTTATGATAGAAAAACTAACATTTCATGTCATTGAAAACAATATCTGCTATCGTAAATCCTTACTTGAATGAGCGACCCGATGGTCAAGTGGCTATGCGCGTCAGGTTGAAGTTCCTGATGGAATGAGATCGAGTCCAGGTCTGCAAGGATTTTTTCGAATAGCTGCATGTTTTTTTTTTTTTTTTAAATGATTTAAATGATTGTAATGTCCTTATGCAGGTACATCCTCCCATGGGAATGTGCCCCATATTTTTTTATGGTACAAAATGACAGTTTTGGTCGGATCTTTGTTAAAATTGGCAATGGGGTCCTTCAATGCTGTAGAATTTTCTTATGGACGTTTGCGCCATTTTTTGGGGGCTTTGAATCGATTGTGGCAATAAATGGTTTTTGATTTGCGGCACCTATATTATTTTTTCAAAAATTATATACACAATCAATTATATTATGTTAATTTTTGCACCTTTATAAAATTCTGTATTTTATATCTTGCATTTACGTCAAATTCAACGTAAAATTAAAAGTCAAAAATTCTGAAGATGATAAATATATGTTAAAAATTAAAGTAACTATTTTTTGTGATTTTTATACTGGTTGTGACCAAAAAACATCATTACAAACAGACAAAATGTATCAAACACCATGAGTGTTGAGTTATTGGGAAAAATCTGCTGTGTAATGTTTTTTTGCACTGCGAGGGGGGGGGGGTATGAACGATCATTAAAGTGACACACATTTTTAAAAAATAAGATTTTGATTTGTGGTGTTTGAAAAAAGCTAAACAGTCCACTTTAGTTGAAAATTATTTTCCATGAAAAGCAAAAACTTGCACCAATTTTCCAAGTCTTACTCTAACTCCTTCTCCCACAATTCAAATTACTTACTTTTACTTTCAATTTTTAACCGACTTCAAACTAGCT
Source organism: Uloborus plumipes (assembly GCA_038373865.1). Taxonomy (NCBI): domain Eukaryota; kingdom Metazoa; phylum Arthropoda; class Arachnida; order Araneae; family Uloboridae; genus Uloborus; species Uloborus plumipes. The sequence goes on from JAXGGA010005579.1 coordinate 3,964, forward strand.
GTCGTGGCCGTCACGAAACTTTCTTCTATATCTATCTTATGAATTCCGGTTACAAAATAAAATACGTACTCGCCCGAGTAATTGGAGACAGCTACAATTTCCCAATTATCGTAATAACCCTGCAAATGCAGAATCAATGAGCGAAATTGGAAATCATTGCAAAAGCCTTGTTTAGATTAATTGCAAACATTTTATTTGTTAGTAAAAAGAAATTGGCAACAGTTAAAAATTTCAAATCATTGAAAGTTTTCAGCTGTTTTGATAATTAAATAGCGTGAAAGCGATTTTTTAATGAATTAATTTTTCGCATTGTTGACTAAGCGCAAAAATCACCCCACCCTCCTCCTGGGGCGATTGGCGCCAAAATTTAATCGATGCTTGCTTCCATATTGGGTTAGTGTTATTCCAAATTTCATTCAAATCGCAGCAATATTTCCCGAGATACAGTAGGTGCAATGACAAAATAAGCACTTTTGATTGCTCCACCCCCCTTTGAGATATTGACACACAAATTGAATCGGCACCTGTACTCAATAGGGTCTACCTATGGACCAATTTTCGTTTGATTCCGCCGGTTACTTCCTGAGATATAGCAGTCACCCCCGCGCAGAACACGTGCGATTGCTCCACCCCCCTTCGAGATATTGACAAACAAATTGAATCAGCACCTGTACTCAGTAGGGTCTACCCATGGACCAATTTTCGTTTGATTCCGCCGGTTACTTCCTGAGATATAACAATCACCCCGCGCAGAACACGTGCGATTGCTCCACCCCCCTTGGAGGAATTCGCTAAACAAAGTCAGGTGCACCAGTTCACATGGTGGTACATATGTGCAAAAATTTTTGTTCGATTTCATTCAGTAGTTTTTGCTCTAGCGCGGCCACAAAAACTGGTCACACACATACAGACTCACACACACACAGACAGACAGACAGACAGACATTTTCCAAAAATGGTCGAAATGGACTCAGCGCACCTCAAAACGTGCAAATCCGTCAAAATTCGACATTCGAAAATTTTCACGAAACCAATACTTTCTTCTATATATTAGATATAGAAGAAAGTAAAAAGGAGGAGGTTCTCAATTCAAAGCGTATGTTTTTTTGTCTGTTTGTTCGCAATAACATCTGATCCACTGAACCGATTTGGACGATTTTTTTTTAAATCAATAGGAGATGGTTAACTTAGGTACCATGCATAGTAGGGTGGGTCGAAAAAGAAAAATTATTTTTTTTCGAAACGCTATACCGCGGAAAACTTGCCTCTAGGGTAGGTAAGTAAAATGCAGATTAAACAGAGGAAAAATATTGAGTCCCCAGCTAGCGCATTGTACTTGAAATTTCGATTTTTTTTGAAAATTAAGTCATTTTCCAAATTTTTTTGCAATACTAAGTCAATAATATTTTATTCCACTACAGTGAAAATCTTTTACTAAAATGGTTGAAAAACACATAAAGAACGTTAACTGGTCAAAATCGTTCAATTTGCGTTGGCGCAAAAGACTCAAAAATTGGTAAATTATTGCGTTTCATGCTCGCAGCAATTCTAGTCGGCCTCGTTGCCCGGTGAATGGCAGTCATTACTGTTCAATGTATCAAGCTTTTCAATGCATTTCCCACATGGAAATTAGTTCGTCCAAGGAATTTGAAAATGAAATTGATAAAAACTGGGCATAAAGATTCTGAGTAGCACGCTTGAACTAAGTCACCTTGGCAGATGCGCATAATATTGAAAAATACTGCATTGAACTGTGATCGCTCCAGAATTTCGAGCAGAACAACGGCCGTTGAAGCTTCAAGTATGATGAAAGATATGAATATATCGTTACTAATGACGGCCACTCTCACATTATTAACAAAAGTAAAATTAGAAGGGAAAAAAGCATAACGTAGTGAACTTTAAAACCAATGCATTGAAGAACGCAGTCCGCTCTAAGGACTTTTTTTGATGGAAGGACGAATAACGCCTTCGCAATTCAGAATATTAACCAAAAACACTTAAAACCCCAACCATACATAAAACAGGAACATTATTTTTTAATTAAAAAACATGGATCTGTGTGTTTGTTGGTCACGTTACACCATTAAGTGAAACTGCTCAGAACATTGCTGATAGCATTATCTCTAATCTGACTGAGTGTCGTTTTTCCTTAGACGAACTAGATGTATAAGTGTTACGGCACAGTTACTAACCAGGGTTGGAGAAAATATTTATATGTTTTATAGAACAACAAAACACCTCTACAGTGGGGAGTTTGCCTTTGCACTTTAACGAGTTGTCTTTGTAGAGCATTTGTTCCAAGCCTTAAAATGTGAAACGACTATGCTAAAATCATTTAGTTGCTAATTAGTATCCATCTTCATAAGTGCAAAAAACTTCCAATACTGGATTTTGAAAGGTATTGATTTTGAAGTACCAGGCATTGATTCCAATTTGTAAACAAAGAGCAACAATACCTGTGTGCATAAGTTCTGTTATAAAGTCAGGCAGCTGCACTGTTGACTTTACTGCTCGCGAACCAATTCCTCGTTCCCACTCACGATGGATGACAACAGCTAACAGTTTTGAGACTATATGTAAGTTCTGAAACCCCTTCAGATAAACACAAACTGTTAGTATGTTTTTATTCTCAATCATACATGTTTGTATGGCTCAAAAAAAAGCCAGTACATAGCAGATGGTCCTACACATATTTTTAAAGCAAATCAAATCCATAAGATTTCTATGGGAGAATTTGATTAGAGTAGTTGATCCTGTGATTAAAAGAAATGCATTGTTTGCCCATCCAGAGCACTTGCTTCTTAGGATGATAGTGGATGAAGGAAAATACATCAGTAAGTTAGGTTTCAGAAAATTAATAAAAACTAGAAAATATTCCTGCAAACCAGAATCAATAAGGTATTTTCAGTCCTAAAAATTAGCCTTCAGGCAACGAACTGCACAGAAATAATTAATCGGATCACTATTACACTTACACCACTTCCATTTTTTCCGAAGAGTTTCTGATGATTAATCGTGGGCTAAAATCACTGCTGGTGAAACTGGTGACAGATGGGTAAGTTCTTATTTAACACAAAACAGCTAAAAAAATCGTCTTCGTGAAGAACCGAGATGGTTTAATAAGATCTACCCTTTTAATCAAAAGATTCAATGCCAAAGTTTTGCAGCAAGTACAGCTTCGACTTAAACACACAAAAATAGTGAGACTTTTGCAATGCAGTAAATATGTTACTGTAATAAAAAGAGAAAAGACAAGATTAATATGTTCTTTTAGTACCTTTTCTAAGCTTACTTCATTACAATAAACTGTAGTGTAAACTAAAAAAGTAGTTATCTTTTAACACACAGAGCTCAGAATAATTTACTACATATTCCTTTAAGGTTCTAGTATGTACCTTAAATGCAATAATTTACCGATTTTTGAGTCTTTTGCTCTACCGCAAATTGAATGATTTTAACCGGTTAACATTCATCATACTTGAAGCTTCAACAGCCGTTGCTCTGCTCGAAATTCTGGAGCGATCACAGGTCAATGCAGTATTTTTCAATATCATGCGCATCTGCCAAGGTAACTTAGTTCGAGCGTGCTATTCAGAATCTTTATGCCCAGTTTTTATCAATTTATTTTCAAATTCCTCGGACGAACTAATTTCCATGTGGGAAATGCGTTGAAAAGCTTGATACATTGAACAGTAATGACTGCCATTCACCGGGCAACGAGGCCGACTAGAATTGCTGCGAGCATGAAACGCAATAATTTACCGATTTTTGAGTCTTTTGCGCCACCGCAAATTGAACGATTTTGACCAGTTAACATTCTTTATGTGTTTTTCAACCATTTTAGTAAAGGATTTTCACTGTAGCGGAATAAAATATTATTGACTTAGTATTGCAAAAAAATTTGGAAAATAACTTAATTTTCGAAAAAAATCGAAATTTCAAGTACAATGCGCTAGCTGGGGACTCAATATTTTTCCTCTGTTTAATCTGCATTTTACTTACCTACCCTAGAGGCAAGTTTTCCACGGTATAGCGTTTCGAAAAAAAATAATTATTTTTTTTCGACCCACCCTAATGCATAGGCAGACTTAGACCGCAAATTCTGGTGGTGCAACAGTAGCAGAAATCGGGGGGGGGGGGGGTGATTCCCTGGACAACAAGCCATAGTGGAGCAACCAGAAAACAGTTTTAAGCAGAGTTTGAAAAAACCCAGCCCGCCTGGGTTTTTAGCAAATATCAGGGTTTTCATTTTTCATTTTAGGGGAGTCATTTTAATAACATTCTCTATTCAAACATTGTATACCAAACTACTGCTTGTTACGTAAAATTTTTAAAGAGTCGGGAGCCATGAAGAGAGGTCACTGTGACCCCCTAAAAATTTTTTTATTTGGAAAAAGCAATGCTATATTGTCAAGAATCTCTTACCAGAAACGATTTTTACTGTCAAGAATCTTTTAATGTGAACTATAAAATTAGAAGCTTTTTTTTCTTCAGTAACAAATACAGTAAGTTTTTTGTTGTCACGTTTCCTTCCAAAATTTTTTCGAAACAACTATTCTGAAAGTTTAGATTTTACGTAATTTTGCGATTTGGTTTTATTATATAGTTAATTACAACATAAAAATGCAACATATTTGTGCATTAAACATCAGACATATTACGCGCTAACATGGTTGTGTAGCAAAATGACGCCAAGTGCTTTTCAGTCTTAGTTATTTTTTAGAGTGGCACCCATGGTTCTAAGAACAAAGTTCTTATGTGCAATATTCCATGGTATTAGAAGGAAGACTTAAGGCTACTGTCTTCAATCTTCCATTGGCGGCAAGAAGACTTGAAGTCCTAAGCATGTCAATTCTTAGGATTTCAAAGCCTGCTGTGCCAAAATGTTCTCCCTTTTAGACTTTTCGGAACTGTAATTTAGAAAAGTAAAATTTAAACGACTTTTAATGATGGAGAAAGGGTTTTAAGGTATTTGGTATTTGGAGGATTTTCAATGGAAATTTTGCTAAATTAAAGCCCAGGTGACGAAATTTGTGATGCTCCGTAATAACTTTGACAGGGTAGAGGACTTCCGAGAAATAACATTTTGAAGACTTTTAATTTTCAGACAAAATAGAAAAAAAAAAAAAAAAATCAGGCAGAAATGAAATTAAAAACAAGAGGATAGGGTGAGAGGGGGGTGGCACACAATTAGCTGACTAACAATCTGAAGCTGTTAAAAAATTTAAGTGTCGAGATTTTTTCATTTTTGAAAGAAATTAAGATATTTTCTCAACATTGGGTGTTTTGGTGCCTTTTCCCAAGACGCGTTCTTTCCTTCTCTTCAATAACAAAGAATTTTTTTTTTTAATATCAACTCAGTATTTTGGAGAAAGGGTGGGAGGAAGGGAGCAAGATCATTGTGGGCCTCCTCTGGTTGCGCCACTACCATAAGAAGCCCGGGGGGGGAGGGTACTTCTATGGGAAATTTTGAAAATTTACTTTAAAAATGCTGGTTTTCAGCTGATTTCAGGGCAGATTTTACTGATAAAGTTATTACAATAGTCACGTTTTTTTTTTTTAATTTCGCCATGGTAGTTTCAAAGTAAAAGTTGTAATGATGTACCAATAAATACCCAATTACGGAGTATACACTCATTCGTTAATACAGCACTGAATAGTAATGTTCTTTTCCAACTGCATTTTTTGGCGAATTGTACTTAATTTCATTATTTTCAAAACCCAACCAAAAATGTAGGGGGTGCGGCGCACCCCCTGGCACCCCCGTAAGTCCGCCTATGGTACCATGTACTCATATGACGATATTTGTTCACTAGAAAAAAAGTTATGATCGAAAAACTAAAATTTCATGTTATTTAAAAACAATATGTGCTATCGTAAATCCTTACTTTACTGAGCGACCCGATGGTCAAGTGGTTAAAAGCGTCGGTTTGAAATTCCTGATGGAATGAGATCGAGTCCAGGTCTGCAAGTTTTTCGAACAGCTGCATGGTTTTTGAACTATATTTTGATTATTTTAAGTGCATTTACACTAAAAAGAATGAAATAAAATATTTTTGGAAAAAAAAAATAGAACCGACTTCAGTTGGGAATTGCTCTAAAAAGTAAAAAATAATTTTTTTCTTTGAACACCATCGAAACTACTTTTAAACATAAGTTTTGAAGTCGGCGCAAAAACAATGTATAGAATTATACGCAACTACAACTCAATTATAAATATAAATTTTAACGGATTCATTTCATTGATAACCACACATTCGTGTAATGGTACAAATATTCTGCTTTTAATTTTCAATGGTTTCTTTGAAAAAATGTTGGCAAAATATGGTTAAATATCATTTTACCTATTGCTTTTGCGCAGACTTCAAAACTTATGTTTAAAAGTAGTTTCGATGGTGTTCAAAGAAAAAAATTATTTTTTACTTTTTAGAGCAATTCCCAACTGAAGTCGGTTCTATTTTTTTTTTCCAAAAATATTTTATTGATAGTTACGTTAAGAAAAGAGGGAACTCTGCCCTAGACATTTTTTGAAGTACTATAAACGCATTTTAGGCTGTCTTTGAAATCGTTAGTAAAAGGGTCAAGGTACGGGGCTTGTACCAAGAAATGTTTTGATATTGAAGTTCTAAAAACGCAATTTTAGAATTTTTCGCTGCTATGTTAGGGAGTAGGTGGGTGCTCTATAAAGACAAAAAAAAAAAAAAAAAAAAAAAGCATTTTTAGGCTATGTTTACCTAAGCATTAGGCAGTTGATGATGTCAGAGGAAGGTTGGAGATAGAAGGAGGATCAAAGAAGCTTTCGAAATTGAAGTCTTAATAAAAGCACTTTTGTTCAATCTTTGGGTATTACGAAAGAATAAGGGTCCCTCTTCTGTTTCAAAATTGGAGTCAAAAATAGCAATTTTTTAAGGCATTTTTTGGTAAAGTCAAATAAACATAGAGTTAGGGTAACTTACCACTTTTTTTTTTCCTAAATGGAAGTAAACTTTGAACTACCTTTAACGAAGCGTTTGGGAATCCTGGGCTCTTTCCGGTATTTCGCCGAATTTATGTTTTAAAAACACAGTTTAATGCTATCTTTGCTGATATGAAAGGAATAAGGAATATTCGAGAGCTCTCTTCAGATAATTTTTAACACAGAAGTCGCAGGAAATGCAAATTTTGGTTATGTTTGGTAACGATATAAGAAAAAGTGAAGGAAAGGAGGTTCAATGTTCTCTTCCGAATTTTTTTTTTTTGGAAACTTAAATTAATATTAAATTACATGGGAAGGAAGAGTTTGAATCCTTCCTTGAACGTTTTTTTTAAATTAAAGTACTCAAAGTGCAATTGTAAGACATTTTTTTTGGAGATGTTAACTACAAGGATGGATCTAAATACGTTTCAAGGGAGGGGCGTTTGATTTTATTACGTGTCCTTTACTATACATCTTTTGGTTTGCAACCTCACATGCTTAGGACTTAAATTATTAAACGTATCCCTTAAATTTATCTTCTGTTTGAACTTTAATATATCTCGATAGCAAAGGAGGGCCAAAAATTCTACGATAAGAAAGCTATTTCCTCTCTTTCGCAATATTAGCGAGAATATTAAAATCTACGGGCCCTTTTATCTTAGGCAGGGATTCAAGTGAAACACCATTGTAATCGCTTCGAGGCGATCGCAAATTGTAATCGCTTGGAAGTCGAATTACATTGGAATCGCATCTCGTTGCGATTGTAACGTATCCAAATTTGGGAATTTGCGATTGCGTTGGTGAGTTGCGATCGTCCGTGTTTCACTTGAATGCCTGCCATAGAAGAATTTTAAAACATTTGTCCCCAACTTTCGCAAGTTATTTCAAATATGAGGACATATTGCGGAAAGTTGGAACTGCCCTCATTAAAATGCTGGCATTTCTTTAAAATATCGTTTTCGGAAAATTGCAAATAATGATTTTTATAACCCTATTTTTCTGTCAAGTTTTTTCTAGTTCTATTTTTGACACGCATATTGAGAAGAAGACATTCATTTCACTTAAGAAGAAGATAAGCACAGCTGGCGGAAATATAAGTCGTCAATGTAAACAGAGCGGCGCACATTCTGGATTCTGCGGCTCTTTTAAGTTTTTAATTTGTTTTGCATGTGTTTCTCCACAACTTTTGGGAAATATTAAGTCGTTTACAATGCAGCCGTGTAAATATATTGTTGTAAGTTGTCTCCTTTTTGCTTTGAAAGGAAATGTCGCTTTTTATTTTAATTACCTACTTCTGATTCATTCTTAAAGATTTTAAAGATTCTACTCAATTAGATTTTAAGTGTGCATCTTTTAGGTATTATCATTAATCTTTGTAAAATATTTCTTTTGGTAAATTCATTGTATTGCATTTAAAGTTCTATGCTTAAAAACAAATTGAAGTATGCTTTGTGAGATTGTTTGCAGTATTTTAAGTACATTAATTTGGCAGTTTTTGAATAACTTTCCGAGATGGTGTTTCTCTCCCTATTTATGTGGTTTTCAATTCAGATTTACGTTATTCCAAAAATAATTTTTACTTCTATGAATAATCCCTTTTTTGTGGGTATGTTTAACTTTGCTTACTTTTTCGTAATTAAAAAAAAAAGTGAGAATTGGAAAATTTTCTTTTTTGGCTGTAAAATTTGGTGAAATTGCAATTTTCGTATGAATTGGTTTGTATTTGCTTATTTAGTATCAGATCTTTTAGTTATTTAATTTTAACACTAATCTCACAACTTTATTTTATCTTAATTTCTTGTTTGCAGTTAAATTTTTATGCAATCATATTGTTAGGTTCAAAAGTGAAAAGTGAAGTTGCATTATTAATCAACTGTAATTCAGTAGAGAACCAATTATCCGGGATGTTTGGGACCATAGCTATCCCAGATAACTGAATTTCCCGGTTTCTTGGATCCTTACGAAGCGAAGCGATATTTGCCAATTGTTTATAAAACCCAAGTTACTATATCAAATAGTAATGCATCTTAAAATCTGAAGAGAAAACGATCCAGAAGTGCTTATAGATATTACAATATTAAAAATTTCTGAGCTATGTGCCACTTATATGGTATTCATGAAGAAACCGTTCATATTCATTTAGGTATTTTAAAAGAAAAACAAAAAAAAAAAAAAAAGCTCTTCATTTTTTAGAAATTGCCGAAAATGCGTATTTTAAAAAGTGGCGAAAAATCGACAACATGTTGCCGGTTTTCTGGTTTCCCGGTATTTTGGTTCCCTGATAAAAGGTTCTATACTGTACTGGAATTTAACTTGTTATTCAACTATTATAATTTTTAAACAGTTTATAAATGTGCCAGCATTTATGTTGCTGCACAGTGTTAGAAATAAGCCTCAGTAGTCATATTATGTGACCAAAAATTTTGCTTTGATGCCTAAATTTCCAACCCTACATGCGAAATTTGATGCCTATATTTTTAGATGACATATAAGATTTTCTTTCCTGACTTATTTTGATTAAGGCCCATAATTGATTTAAGGATAAATTTGCTTTAGTAATTTTCAAATACAAATAATTTTGTTTTTAAAAATCATTTTATTTTGCACATTTTAAAGATATGCTATCAGCAGTGTGCATAATAGACCAGTGTATAACTGCAGTGTGTTTGATTAAAAAAAAGTTTGATTCATTAAAAATACCACCTAGGTTGTTAGTTTTGACACCTGGAAACTTATACTAGGCATCATCATGGTGCCTGGATTTAAGTTCTTATTTCTAGCATTGCTACTGCATGAAAGCTTGCAATAAATTTGTGTTATGATAAACCTCTTGTTTTGAGCAGTATAAAAGTAGTATATAGAGAGAAATATATTGCAATAACTTTATGAAAAATATTTTATACAGATGAGTTAAATATGCTTAGCAGGATTGGCTCTAGGGCATTTATACAATCATAGGGGTGACATAGAAGTAAAGACAAATAATGCAATTGGTAAACGGTATACGTAGTTCTGTGACTGACATGGGGCCCTCAAAACTGTATTGTGACAGTTCTGAAACCTCTCCATCTGCCACTGTAAATGTGTCTAGTACACAAGAGATGGTACTTTAATTGATAGTACCAAGAAAACATTTCGCAATATACAAAAAAAGAAAAACTACTGCATCCTACTAAAAATTCAATGGAAAATGTAAATCTGCGGACCTTCTAGTACACTTGACGATATCGATTTGCCACCTCGCAAGTGTAAAAAAAAGTTGCTGATGGAAATTAATTAACAGCCTACCATTTTCGTCCCAATTCACTACACATGGAATTACTCTGAATTTACCAGTTTTTTTAACCTATGAAAAGTCTGTTGCTTTTAGTTAAAAGCTTCTTTCACCTCACCTAAGTGGCACAAGGGCCAATTTTTTGTGAAAACTTTTTCCTAAAAGGAATATACTCCCAAATTATTTTATCTAATTTTCCTCTAAACTCTGCCCAAAAAAGTCAGCTTTACTGTTTTGTAAGAAAAAAAAAAGAAAATCCAGGGCTGACGAGAGGCCATGCCAGCCTGGTTGCAAACTAGGATCATCGGTCGTAATTGGTGTAGCATAAATTTGCAATTTTTATTGAGAAAGGAGGGCCCAGCGACTGACCTGACAAGGGACCCATCTCGGCTCTCAACAACCTTGAAAAAATCTCTTGCAAATTCTTGCCTAAGTGCAACAAAAACTCGATTCTGCATTTTTTTTACATCTTTTGAAATTGCTTTACATGTATTTTTCGCTGACTTTTGTGAGAATTAACTTGTGTTTTCAGGAGGCATAGTCACCAGTATTTTACTAGCTACATTTTGTAATTTCTGAAAAAAATCATATTTTGTCTACGTTAATGTGTCCTCCTGGTGTTAAAAGGTTATTACTATGATTTAATTATGTACTTTTTCTTTTGTAGATTACAGAAGAAGAAGAAGGATATCCATTAGATGCTTTTTGTATTCCTAATCATTATGAAGCATATCTTGAAAGAGTGCTGGTACCATGTGGTCTAATTATGGACAGGTTTGGAAATTATTTCAAAGTTTCACTTGTGTTCATGAGTTGGAATTGATTTAATATTTCATTGTTTAGAAAAATTGTAATTCTAAATTTAATTTATGTATTAGTAGTATACATTCATTGCGACATTTATACATATTGTGTGGGTACATACATAACTCAAAATAGTATGCTGAAATTTTGAATTTTCCTTTTAGAATTGAGCGGCTTTCAAGAGATATTGCTCAAGATTATGTTAGTCAACCCTTCACTGCCCTATGTGTTCTAAAAGGAGGTTACAAATTTTGTGCTGATTTGTTGGATAAAATTAAGCAGAACGTAAGAAACTCGGACAATCCTACTGGTCCAATTTCTGTCGACTTCATCCGTTTGAAAAGTTATGAGGTATGTTTGAGTCTTAAAAAACATCTTCTCTACTATATTTTCCATTTTCAGACTTCATAGCTTTCCTGATATTCCTGATAAAAAATATTTTGTCTTGATTTGTTCTGCTTTTTTTTAGCTTTTTGTCCTGATATTTCTGATTAAAAAAAAGATATATTTCAGGGCCCCCTAACTGGTTTTCAGGTTTTCCCTTGAAAAAAAAAGGACCTTAATTCTTTAAAAGGGACCGTAGTCTTAGTTTTTGTAGGTTAAAATTAGTGATGCACTGATTAATCAATGGTAATTGGCCACTGTGAGGATTAATCTATTGACCAATTTTAGCTGCTTAAGGGGACCAGGTAAGGCAATTTCAACCAAAAATTCGATTTCTACTTTAAATATCAATAAAAAGTTTAAGCTTTTATCTTTCCAACCGTATATCACACTTGTTTATATATATATATATATATTAAAAAAAAAAAAAAACCCAGAAAGATCAGAACTTTTTGTTCTTTTAAAAACATTCACCCTGTTTATCACATGAATGAAATCTTTAAATGTATCTCGGAACGTGAATTTTTCATGTTCATGTTCTTTTTTCTCAATACCTGTAATATAATGGGCACGACGAAGTGCCGGAATAAATAATGGTAGATGACATGGAATTAATGAGGCGGAATTAACATCACAATATCTTTATTGCGACTCCATTAACACAGAAAAAGGACAAGACATCAGCACACGGTTAGAACAGTTAACACTCGTTACAGTTAAGAGGCGTTGCCAAACACATACAACAAATTACATACATAAACAAATTGCTCCATAGAGGAATACATTACAATACCCTCCTCTACAAATTTAGTCGTACAACTGGTTTTATTTTACGTTTAGGACGTTCATTAACATTTAATTTTACAGGTGATGGATTAGGAATTACAGCATCTTTGTTACAATCAATTTCATTAGACTGAGAACAAATTGGATCTGACCCTACATCATCGGTTTCATTTTTGGGTTCTTCGGGTTCTCTATTGGCATCTTTGTTTACAATTAAATGTTCATTGACTTTTTTGCCAAAATCCACAAAATCAAACTTTGTATCACAAATACTATCTTTTTTTTCACTGATATCCTTAACTTCATTCTCACTCTTGTCAATAATTATCTGGTTCAAATGCCTTTTCCAAATTAAATCATCGTTTGTCAATTTACACATATAAACTCGATCTCCAAGTACTTCATCTATAGTACAACGAACCCAACCCTTCTTATTTGGATTTCGATAATCCCTACATAATACTCTATCCCCTTCTTTAAAAATTTCTTCTCTTGAACCTTTATTAATCACCATACCTGATTTATTTCCCTCTTTTAATAAATCTAATCTAGTCCTAACTTTATTCTTAAAAATTAAACTAGTAGGCGTAACCCCTGTAGTCACATGAACTGAATTTCTGTAATGAAAGAGATATCTGCTCATTAGAGTTTCAAAACTTACATTATTATTTGAAGGTGTTTTCAACAATTTACTTAAGCTACGCTTGAAATTCTTTACAGCATTCTCTGCTAACCCATTTGTGGCAGGATGAAATGGTGGTGATGTTAAGAACTTAATTCCATTCATATGCAAAAAATTTATAAATTTACCAGATTCAAAATATCTTCCATTGTCTGTTTCTACAACTTTTGGCAATCCAAAGCGTGCGAAACACTCTCGGAATTTTTCAATGCATGCGTCTGCTTCCATACTACTCATAATAAATGTTTCAACCCATTTCGAATATGAGTCCACAATAAGTAAAATCATTTTTCCCTTAATTGGGCCCAAAAAATCAGCATGAATCCTTTCAAAAAAATAACTAGCTCTGTTTCCTGATATAATTTTACATTTCCACGGCTCTGGCCTAAATTCCGAGCAAAGACCACAGTTGTTGACGCAGTCCTCAATATCTGAATCCAAACCAGGCCACCAAAAGTAAGCTCTAGCATTACTTTTCATTTTGACCATGCCTTCATGAGTACTATGAAGCTCCCTTAAAAGTTGTTTTCTACATTTGGTAGGTACGACCACTCGATATCCCCACATTATTACACCCTGATCTACAGATAACTCGTCTTTTCTACTAAAGAATTTTTTTACCTCCTCATCAGTAATTTTCTGAGGAAAACCATAAGTTATGTAATTAAACAATTTTCCGAGAACTGGGTCTCTTCTTGTTTCCGATCTAATTTTAAATAGGTCCACTGGGACATCCTTCTCTATGAAATGAACATAATCATATTCTTCTGCTGTCCCTGAACTACCAGAGGTTGGATACCTGGATAACGCGTCTGCCTGAATATTTGAACTCCCTTTTATGTACCTCAAATTATAATTAAAACCAGATAAAAATAAAGACCAACGTTGGAGACGACCTGCCACCATTGGTGGTAAAGCACGATTTTCTCCAAATAGTGCTAGCAGAGGCTTATGATCACTCACTAGCTCAAACTTAACCCCGATTAAATACTGATACAGCTTTTGACAAGCCCAATAAATAGCTAAAGCTTCCTTATGTATCATCGAATAATTTTTCTCTGCTGGGCTAAAAACTCTGGATATAAAACAGATTGGTCGTTCAGATTTATCTTCCAACACATGCGATAACACTGCCCCAATTCCATTTTGACTAGCATCACATGCTAACCTCAAAGGTTTTGACCTGTCAAAATGAATGAGAACCTGATCTGATGCCAATTCCTTTTTAGCATCTTCAAAAGCTTTTTGACATTTACTATTCCATTTAAACTCAACATCTTTTTGCAGTAAATCATACAGCGGTTTCATTTTTGATGCTAAATTTTTCATGAACTTTGAATAATAATTTATCATTCCTGCGAAAACTCTAACATCTTTCACTGATCTAGGACATGGGAAATCTAAAATACCCTTAACTTTTGCATCGTCTTTTGTCAAACCATTTTTACTAATCGTGTGTCCCAAATATTTAATACTATCCTTGAAAAATTCACATTTCTTTAAATTAATACGAAACCCTGCACTCTGCAATCTACTCAAAACAAGCTCCAAATTTTTTAAATGTTCCTTTTTATCTTTCCCCGTAACTAAAATGTCATCAAGAAAATTAACTGTGCCTTCTAGGCCTTGTAAAGTTTTTTCAATTACTCTTTGAAAAATTGCGCAAGCTGGCTTAGTTCCGAAAGGTAGACGATTTACCGTATAAATACCATAAGGTGTGCTCCAAGCGAGTAACTTTTTTGTTTCATCATCCAATACTAGTTGATTATATGCATTAGATAAATCTAGCTTACTGAAACTTTGACCTCCCTGTAACGCTGCAAAAAGCTCTTCTATTCTTGGTAAAGGATGATTGTCATCTTTCAAATATTTGTTTACAGTAATCTTATAGTTTGCACAGACTCGTATGTCTTTACCATTAGCTTTCATTACAGGTACTAAGGTTGTTCCCCATTGAGAATTATCAATTCTAGAAATTACCCCTTTTTTCTCTAAATTTTCTAATTCTGATTTAACTTTTTCTTTAAATGCAAATGGGATTGGTCGCGGTTTATGAAAAACAGGTTTTACATCACTTTCAACCTCTAAATGTATTTTTTCCCCGTTATATGTACCCAATTCCTCTTTAAACACTTCTGCGTGTTTGGACAACAATGACTGCAATTCTGAATTTTTTTCTACCGCAATTGTGTTTACATTGGCACTGCCAACTACAATATTCAAACCAAAATCATTTAAAACATTACGTCCTAACAACAATTTTTCAGATTGCTTTACAATTAGTACATCTACATTTTTTGAAATACCATTAACTTCCATCGGAACATTAATTTGTCCCTCTGGCGTTAAAATTTGTCCTCCATAGGACTTCAACTTAAGATTTGTACGTTCAAGTTCAAAATTTCGCAGATTTTTCTTATAAAAAGAATAAGGAATACATGTGACACCTGCACCAGTATCCACTTCCATTTTAACATTTTTAGTTCCTATCTTAATATTTAAAAACAGAGGATTAACATAATCCACTTCAACACTATACATATCCACATATTGAACTTCTACATCATCATTAACGGAATTAACATTTACTTTAAATTTACAAACCTTTGCTAAATGACCTTTGCGTTTGCAACTACGACATTTAAACTCTTTGTATTTACATTTTCGAAAATCGTGATTACCTTGACCACAGTGAAAACATTTTAAATCATTTCGAAAATTCCCACTTTTTTTACACGATGATGTCGGCGGTACCGCTTTTTCCTTCGCCGGTTTCGTTTTAGGCTGAACTTTGTTGATCTCTATTTGTCGAGCCTCCTGTAGTAACACTTCTTTGTTCTGAGCGAGTTCCAGCAAATTGGACAGTGACGTGGTCAATCTTTCTTCACAGAGACGATCCAAGATCCGTCCGGGCCGCATTCCAGCAACAAACTTGTCTTTCACTCTCTCTTCTAAATTCAAACCAAATTCACATTCTGCAGCTTGGGTTTTCACCTTGACGTACCATTCCCGAACTGATTCTGCTTGGGACTGTCGCAACGAATCGAAAACAATTCTTTTCCGGTAAATCGAAACTGCCGGTTTAAATTGTTCCGTCAAAAGCGTTTTTAAGTTATCAAAACTCTTCTTGGCTGGCGTCTCAGGATCACACAGATTCTTTAAAACTTTGTAGACGGACTCGCTAATCGTTGTTAGCAACACAGGGACTCGGCGATCATCTTCCACCTTGTTTGCGAGAAAATATTGCTCCAAACGTTCAATAAACACATTCCAGTCATCACTTAAATTGAATTGGCTGATAGATGCAACTATACCTGTATTCACAACAGTCACAGGTATGCTTGTCGATTCTGTCGTCATGACTCCGATTCAAAAACAAAACTACTTGAAAACATCAAATTTATTGGAACATTTTCCAAAAACTATCTTCACCATTCAGAAATGTTGACTCGTCGCCATATTGTAATATAATGGGCACGACGAAGTGCCGGAATAAATAATGGTAGATGACATGGAATTAATGAGGCGGAATTAACATCACAATATCTTTATTGCGACTCCATTAACACAGAAAAAGGACAAAAGACAGCACACGTGGTTAGAACAGTTACAGTTAAGAGGCGTTGCCAAACACATACAACAAATTACATACATAAACAAATTGCTCCATAGAGGAATACATTACAAGGCCATTTCTTTAATTACGCTTATATTACTGTAAAGGCCTTTAATTTCGCAGGCCGTAATTTTCGCGAAAATGAATATATCGGTGATTTCGCGGGCCGAAATTTTCGCGAATTTTGCATGTACAGAACCGAAAGTTGAAAAAGTCCTAAGTAAAAAAAAATTCGCGAGGCCTAAATTTTCACGATTACGAAGGGCTCGCGAAAATCGCGAAAATTAAGGCCTCACGAATAAAAAGGCCTTTACAGTATGTAGTTTTATACATTTTAACGAAAGATTTGATGATATGTTGCTAAATACATTTTTTATGGAGTCGAAAATCATAAAAATTTCGAATTTAAAAGTGGTTTTGAGTAAAAAAATTAATTATATACTAGCTGCCAGGGCAGCTAGATTAGCTTCCTGCGACATGTTGATGCATAACGTCCCCCTTCCCTAACTTTTACCTCATTCCGAAGTTATATTATTTGATATAATTTAATGTTCAGTCGATTTTAAGACATACCACGCACGTGGCCCGGTGTTGCACGCACTTCGTGCCCTGAAAGTAGTGAGGAAAATTTCAAGAATCTACTCCCCGCCAAGGCAGCTCGCTAACAGGCGCTTCACGCCTTCACTTTTTTCTTATATGAAAAAAATCATTCGAATTTATTGAGATGCTTCGCGTCTTCAAGATGGTGAGGAAAGTTTCAGTAACTCGCTCAAAGGAAAAAAGCAGACATAGATACTCAGTTTTTAATATAAGTAGATGGCTTTTCAACAAATGAATGTTTCAAAATATTACAAGTAGCTAGCGATAAAAATACTACGTAAGTGGCCCGCTTATGAGTTTCGTGTTTGATTTAGTTGAACCTTCATTCAAAATTCTCATTATTATTGTTATTACTGTTTCATAGCAACCACGTTTTGCAATGCAACAATGGATTTCATATTTAATCATTTATTAGGCTTAATCGCTTTAAATTTGACTACTTATTAATTGATATCTTCGCTAATTAAAATCGTATAATTATATAAATTGAAACTAATGAAGCCTGTAAAATTACATATCTATCGTCTCCTGGTTCGACTTTCAGTTCATTGGCGTTCAGGAGAAATAAGCGTGACATAGAAAGATAGAAAGATAGTTAGAAAGAAAGATACTCAGTTTTTAATATAAGTAGATTTTGTTTCCTCTTAGAGAGGAAAAGACCTGTTAGAGTATATAAAACATGTTATTCTAACATACTTATAATTTCTTAGCCCTATTTTGTACCATTTCCGAGAATTTAACAAGGCTTACTCGGTCCTCTTAAGTAGCTGAAAAATTATTTATTTGTATGTTAAAATTATTTTTGCTCAGAACAGGTAACTATGATAAATGAATTTTCACTGATTAATTGACTGAATTTTCTTAAAGAATTGAAATTATTTTTGCTTAGCATAAGAGACTACGCTGAATGAATTTCTTACACTTAAGCAATAGTTTCAAAGTCTAACTAATTTTTCCATTTGATTTAACATTTTCAAAGTTGTCATGGTAGGGGTGTGAGCAACATATTCATCATTGTTTTTATTTAATTATTTTTTTTTGATTAAAAAAAGGAAACATAAGAGACTACAGGGAAAATTTGAAATGAGACTTAAATTTTAAATGAAAAAGGTGAGATAGAGAGAAAGATTAACTTCGAAAAAATCTTGAATGGACTCCACACTACTTCCTTTTGCGTAGAAATTTCCTAGTAGATGCATTATGTGTTAAAATGGTGCTTGGAGAGAGCAAGATAACAATTCAAACATTTAAGCCCTTATTTTGACACGGAACAAGGCCAAATTTGTCGCCAGCTTGGCGACAAACACTTGGCGACCGAAACTTTGGCGATATATCGCCAAAGATATATCAATTTTGGCGATATATCGCCAAGTTTTCGCGCCAATCCATATCACATAAATCTGCATTGAAATTAACATTGATTTACCCCAAAAAAGAATTAAAAAAAAAACACCCACTTGGGAACATTCGAATGCAACCACAGGGGGAGGTGCACAATTAGAAACCCCTCAGAGCCTACAGATCAAACTAGAAGCTTTTATGACATATAGTTTTTGAGTTATGCGACATACATACATACGCACATACAGACATCACGAGAAAACTTGTAATTGACTCAAGGATGGTCGAAAAGGATTTTTCGACTGGTTATATGTTGGAAGGTACATATGCACGTGCTGACGAGTCGAAAAAACTACTCGACATTCATTCGGGTTGTACAAAATCAAAATTTAGATCCAAATCTGAGTGAATTTTTTTTTGTGATTTCCAATACTTCCTTTACTATGTAAAAGGAAGTAAACTTGGACCTTTATCTATTTTGAACTAAAAAGACTAGCTGAGAGCACTGCAATTTGCATTGGTCTTTTTTTTTTTTTGAAAACTCATTAAAGGAAACAGTAAAGAAATGTTTTTTTTTTTTTTTTTAAACCAGCTGAAGGCAGTTGTCATCTCATCATGTGATTTTGCCTTAGCCCTGCCTTAACTGTGATAACATGCTACTTGCTACTCAATCTATGCCTTTAATTGACTAGTTGAACCGCTCCATTGCTTCAGACTCTAGCTAAAATTATTTTAGCTACCAGTTTGTAGAAAATCTGCTTCAATGAGATGACATCTGCTTCCAGCTCGGTAACTGTCTATTCCAGATAGATGGGTCCATAACAAGGACAAAATTGCAGTCTCTGGAACCAGATTGTCTATATACTACAGGTAGTTTTGCCTTAGCCCTGACTTAATTGCACAGAACTTACTTCTTAAGCTGTTACAATCTGGTTCATTCAAAAGGACTTCCAAAATGATACATGGCTATCGAAGGTACCCGAATGGGAGATTACGGCAGGTCACTGTAACCTCTCAAAAAATCTTTATGCAGAAAACTTTGACCATTCGGCATTTGAAGACAGCATTGCAAAATTTGCAATTTTTGAAAAAAAATTTATTTTGATGCTATGCTTATATTTAACCATTCAGAAAACTTTAGAGTTTCATTCTGAAGGCCGAGTTCTATTTCACCCAAATTGAAAATACAGAACTTATTGAACATCTGATAAAAGCAGTTACTAAAAGCTATAGCCAACTAATTATGTGAGCTACATCATGGTCATATGCTTATGGTTTAAATAGTTGGATTTTTATAAATAATCCTCTTTTTAAAACCAAATATCATACTGTAGTTATTACTGCAATTTTAAGTGTATTTTCTTTATTTTTAGAATGAAGAATCCACTGGAAAGCTTAAAGTTATGGGAATTGATAATCTCTCAACATTAGCTGGAAAGGTAATTTAGCCATTTCTTTTTAAATTTGTATGTGTAATTTTCCATCAATTAACAGTAATTGTTTAGTAATTGTCATGTAATGAAAATAATAATCCAACATTTCAGGAAAATAACAAAGTTTTAGACTTATAGGAAATTTAGATTTGTTGAAGTTGCTGGTTAAATTAAGAAATATCATGCTGTTCAAAGAAAAAAATTATTTTTTACTTTTTAGAGCAATTTCCAACTGAAGTCGGCTCTATTTTTTTCCAAAATTATTTTATAATTTAAACTAAGAGCGAAAGAGTTTTCAAAAAAATGCATCAGACAGCTGCACATAATATAGTTAGCAGGTAATATAATTATATGCTTGAGTTTGTATATATATATATATATATATATATATATATATATATATATATATATATATATATATATATATAAAATAACAGAATTGTAAGAAGAAAAAACGAAGAGACCACACCAAAAGCCCATAGATGCGCAAAGCAGCTAAACTACAAAGCCAAGTATATAATAAAACAAATAAAAAATAATAATGATGAAATAGAAAATGGCACATTAGGAGAAGTGAAAGGAGAAAGGTTGAATCCAGAGCTCATCAGCCGTGGGGGATTCAAGAGTGGTCGAAAGACCAAAAAATTTAAAAATAAACTATAGAGAGGATGTTTTAGTTCAAAATATGCAGTCTACAGATCTTCATTGGGCAAAAAAGCACCAATGTGAGCCTGCAAACCGCACATTAGAACAAAAACCTAAAATTAAATCAGGGGTTTCGCCTCGACCGATTAGGAATAAAATTCCCAAAAACCGGCCACCCACAGTACGGTCCTGCTGTGAAAATAAAAACATCTCACCTGAAGTTCCGTGCGACAAAATCCAAAATCATATCCAGCAAATCAGGAGGCAGTCCAGTTGACAAAATAAAAAATAAGGTAAATCCGTGTCCAAAAAACAAATCCTAATACGTTCCGGTCTACCATTTACACGTGCTCAAAAAATATCCATCCCTGCAATCCTGAAATGGTTTCTTCCAGCGATTTCATACGATTGAACAGTTAAACAGTTACAGTGAAGCAAAGTTGTTATTGAAGGTTATACTTGAGCAAACATTTTTAATTAGATTTTTTGGAAAATTGTTGTCAAATAGTTTATTTTTAAGAAGAGAAAATTCTAAATTAAAAGCAGTTTCAGTGTTACAAATTCTTTTAATTCGCAAGGCTTGTGAAATAATGATGCCGATGAAAACTTTTTTGCTAAGGCAGGAATTATAATCTTGTAGGCTATTGACTTTGAATTGGAATTCACGTCTTTTATCATAAATCGTGGTGTAACAAAAGGAACCAATTTCTATGTTAATGTCCAGGAAATTAAAAAACTTTTGATTTTGACTGGTTTTTTTAAGCGTTAAGGAGTTATGATAAATAGTTTTGCTGAGCTCAGAGAAATTGGAAAAATTAATGCATAGAAGATCACACCTCTCTGTTGTAGATACATTGATGATCTTCTATGCATTAATTTTTCCAATTTCTCTGAGCTCAGCAAAACTATTTATCATAACTCCTTAACGCTTAAAAAAACCAGTCAAAATCAAAAGTTTTTTAATTTCCTGGACATTAACATAGAAATTGGTTCCTTTTGTTACACCACGATTTATGATAAAAGACGTGAATTCCAATTCAAAGTCAATAGCCTACAAGATTATAATTCCTGCCTTAGCAAAAAAGTTTTCATTGGCATCATTATTTCACAAGCCTTGCGAATTAAAAGAATTTGTAACACTGAAACTGCTTTTAATTTAGAATTTTCTCTTCTTAAAAATAAACTATTTGACAACAATTTTCCAAAAAATCTAATTAAAAATGTTTGCTCAAGTATAACCTTCAATAACGACTTTGCTTCACTGTAACTGTTTAACTGTTCAATCGTATGAAATCGCTGGAAGAAACCATTCAGGATTGCAGGGATGGATATTTTTTGAGCACGTGTAAATGGTAGATCGGAACGTTTTAGGATTTGTTTTTTGGACACGGATTTACCTTATTTTTTATTTTGACAACTGGACTGCCTCCTGATTTGCTGGATATGATTTTGGATTTTGTCGCGCGGAACTTCAGGTGAGATGTTTTTATTTTCACAGCAGGACCGTACTGTGGGTGGCCGGTTTTTGGGAATTTTATTCCTAATCGGTCGAGGCGAAACCCCTGCTTTTAGTTTTAGGTTTTTGTTCTAATGTGCGGTTTGCAGGCTCACATTGGTGCTTTTTTGCCCAATGAAGATCTGTAGACTGCATATTTTGAACTAAAACATCCTCTCTATAGTTTATTTTTAAATTTTTTGGTTTTTCGACCACTCTTGAATCCCCCACGGCTGATGAGCTCTGGATTCAACCTTTCTCCTTTCACTTCTCCTAATGTGCCATTTTCTATTTCATTATTATTATTTTTTATTTGTTTTATTATATATATATATATATATATATATGGGTCATTCCAATGAAAATGCTGCAAATCATGTCCGAGACTTTAAAATTTTTTAAAATCAATTTAAATAACTACCACCTATTAAGTGTATTTTTTTATTGGTTCTTCATTTAATTTTGTGCCATCAAGTATCAATTGATTAGGTATAATCCATTTTGAAATGACACACAAAAAAAAAAAATTATCTTTGTCAGAAGAAGGAGAAAATGACGTGTCCCAGCTTCAAATTGCTAGAATTTTAAATGTGATTTAAAATTAAACTGAAATGTAATAACAAAATAAATTACACTGCACTGCACAAAAGATGCTTCTGACACCAATTCTGCTGATTATTACGCAAATGAAAAAAAATTTCCCTAAAAACACTATTATTTAACCATTTCTCTAGATTTTCTATGTTTCGATTTGTCCATTCTGTTATATGCCTTTTGGAAATAAAATAAACAATTGCATTCAATCTGATATATTTTTTAAAAAATATAGGTAGTATAACTGCTGTGATTAGCTTGCTACATTGAATTATGTAGTCAACAACTAGGATGAGCCTAATTCTTTTCTTATCGGAATTATGAAATAGTTAACCAAAAATGTTTTTATTTGGTACACAAAGTACAATGGCTAAGAGCATCTCACAAACAAAATTTCAAGCTTGTGAGTAAAAAATTAAAAAAGTTATGACGTGTCCAATTTTCCAGATACATATTTTGAAATTAATATTTCAGCAAAAAAATATATGA
This sequence comes from Uloborus plumipes, assembly GCA_038373865.1. NCBI lineage: Eukaryota > Metazoa > Arthropoda > Arachnida > Araneae > Uloboridae > Uloborus > Uloborus plumipes. Next base: position 27,065 of record JAXGGA010005579.1, read on the forward strand.
AATATCACACAAACTTTGTCGTAAAATATTCTTCAAGCAATAACAAAACATAATATAAGAATTTGAAATGATAAATAAAAGATCATACAATTTTAGAAAATTCAGAAAAAAAGCAACTTTTTTCGGCGAGAGTGCATGGTTGGAAAAACAACCCAATCCCAGTTTCTCAATCCATTTTTGGGAATGTTGCCAATCCCAAAAGCAGAAATTTTTGCTCAGATAATAACAAGCAGATTGCAAATTGTCGACTACAAAAAAAATCAAGTAATTAAGTCAATTATTAAATGATTAGCAGCTGTTCAAAGTTGATGTCCGGTATACCGGACACCAGGTCTGAAGGGGTTAATTTGAACTGTTGGATGTCCACTCTGTTAGAGCCTATTTCATGATGAAAAAAATGGATTTTTTTTTGAAATTGCAGACACTTAGTTTTAGGCTTCCCACTTATTCCACTTTATGCTTGCTCTGTGATTCTAACTTTTCTTTGATTATACAGAGATTTTTAAAGGCTTTTTTGTCCACTCTGTTATATGTCCCCTCTGTCAAGCAAAGTGATCAAAATATTTCAAATCCTTTCATAAATGAGTCATGTACTAGTTATTTACACTTCATTATACACAAATAAATGGAAACTCAATGAAAAAATATGATTAGTTGGTGGAAATTATTTAAATTGATAATCTTAAGTAATGAGTTTCAGACATGATTTGTACCATTTTCGTCGGAATGACCCATATATATATATATATATATATACTAATAATATAAAGCTGTAGAGTTTGTTTGTTTGCTTGAATGCACTAATTTCAGGAACTACTGGTTCGATTTGAAAAATTCTTTTTGTGTTGAATAGTCCTTTTATCCAGGAAGGCTTTAGGCTATAGGAGTTATTGTTATAACTAAAAATAATAATGTAATAAAAAATAAACTCTACGAAAAGAACGTTTCCTCTCTTCTGGAGAGATGGCGCTCATAAAGAGTATTGTTAACCTTTTGCAACTGTGGAGGCTCCCTCTACATTCAAAGGTTGATAATCAAGCAGTTGCTCAAACGGGGAACTTATAGTTTGCACTCCAATGATTCCCAATGATTTGCCTTTGAATGTGGATTAGTTTCCAATCTTCTCGAGAGATGTCGTTCATTAAAATTATTTTAGAGCGCTGGTTGACAATTGCTCTAGCCTTGAGAGCCTTGCCACATGGCTCAGATCACGAAATGGGTTTCGTGTTTTTCTTTGATATTCAGGTATATAATTTGTTTTGTAGGATTTTTCTATTAACTTTTGTCTTCCTTATTTCTGCATTGTTAGTATTTGTTCTTCATTTGTGGTTGTTCTTTGTAACTTTATTATTATATTGTACCTCAGGTACTTTACTAAGCACATAATTTAAAACCATAGTATATTTGTATAGGGTATTATTTTCTTATTCTTTTGACTTTTTTTTCCTTATGTAATAGGTAGGTAAGTAGGTTTCAAATGAGTCAAACCTTCTTTTTGTTTTCTAATGATTTAAGATAGTTACTAATCTAAGTAAATAATATGATTCGTCATATTTTTGTAACGTTTTTACTATTTTGTATCATTGGTACTAAACACATAATTAAATCGCATAGTATTTTTATATTGGATGGTGTTTAATTATTCTTTTAACGTTTTTTCCTTATGTAGCACATATATACGTTGGCTTCAAATGATGCTAACTTTTTTTAATAGTTGTATATAGTTACTAATCTAAATAAATAATTTGATTTGTCATGGTTTAGTACAACATGGGTATTTATCTAAACACATAGTAAAAGTGCGTGTATTTTTATATTGGGTATTGTGTTGAATAGTACATTTATACAGAGGTAGCCCGTGCAACGCCGGGCCACGCAGCTAGTATATATATATAAAGAAATCATATATAAAAATTAAAAATTTATTCATTAACAAAATGTTTAAGAAAGCTGTTATAAAGTATTATTTGTGAGTGGATTGTTTTTCCATAATTTATTTTAGACATGCTTTATTTTTGCAGTGATTTGGCATTTTACCTTTTTCCTGTTTGTCTTCAATGTCTTTTTTAAATTTTGTGTTTTGTTCATTGCCTAAAGTTTCTCTTCTTCATTCTGCTTTTCTCAACGATTCATAGTAATCAAAATCGTCTTTTTTGCTCTTGCTTTATTCGCTTTATCTTTCCTCCAATTTTTCCTGCATATGTTCTGTAGGTGTGAGAAAAATTTCCAATATTGTTTGCATTCCTATTGGTTCATTAATAGTTATAATCTCTTTATTGATTTTGCAGTTAATCTGCTATTTTTACTTTTAAACTGCTTGATATCCCGTCTCCTTGCTTTTGTCGTACATGTCTTTTCTTCCATAAGCTCACTCTTGCATTGAAAAAGGGCTTTTTTCTAATTTTAAAGCACCTGTCTGCAGTTCTATGCAAATTTGCGCATTTTTAACTTTTTAGAAATATCTTTTTTTATATGGCTTCCAGAAACCAGTTTTTGAATGTTTTGAAGCAAACTACTGGATTTTCCATAATTTAACATCCATAGTTAATTCCATATTCATATTGAAATGGATACTAACTTTGAAATTTTACCTAGAATGTCCTATTTTTGACATTCATTGTGCTTAAATTTTCTTAAATACTGAATTTGATTGTATTCTATTTAAACAGAAGGTATTCTCAAAAGCACTAGTATAAGACAATGCCTATTTAAGCCAGTTTTTGTTTTTTAAGATGTCAGAACTGATCTTTCTCACTTATATTTAGCATTTTATTTCAATGGTCAGTCAAAATATGTTTATTCCCCCATCATTTAAAGGACTTGAATGCTGCTTGTTGTCCTCATCTCTAAAAATATGGTTTATAAATTTTAAAAACCAATTTACTATTGGGAAAAGAACCCCCTTTTCTTTAGCAATAATGCAATTAAATATTTTCTTCTTCAAGATGGATAAGCTGATTTTTTTAGGCTCGATGACTGATGTAAATCAGTAGATTATCTGCTCTAAAGTCTGATACAAATTCTATGAGGGCAGTGGAAGCAGTCTTTGATAGATCCTTCTAGAAACATCTGTATTGTGCCAACTTCTAAAACATTGGAGATATTTCTGCCCATAAATTTTTCTTATAAGTATGGTCCATCATATTTTATGATACATAACTTTTCAAAATTAATTTATAAAAATAAAAGCCTATTTTGTTCGGCTGTCGCTGCATGCATAGTTTTTTCTAATCTGAAATCTTGTTTTTTTTTAATGGCCTCTTGAGCTTAAGGAACAGCCAGAAGTTGCAGGGGGCCATATCAGGAGCTGTTGAACCACAAAAGTATTGATTTTTACCAAAAAGTCTGAATTAGTGCTATAAGTGTGATTGCAAATTGTTACGAAAGACTTCTGCATCTTCTGAATAGTTTCCACTTTCAGTTTCTGGTAAATTTTGATGCATTAGTGCTGTTCCAGTTGCTCTGTTGTTTTCTTGAATTAATAATAATAATTTAAAAAAAATGAAATCATTACACACTATCTCGGGCAAATTCAGCTTGCTAGTGTTATAGACAGATTGGAAAAAATTCATGGACGTGCAGTTTGCACAGAGGTTCAAAGTCAGCTAGCTCATTCAAGTGTTTTTGACCTTATTGATATGAATACCCATCAGGTGTTCACACACACACACACACACAAAAAAAAAAGTTACTTTTCTAACAGATCTCATATATTTTTGCTAATAATGTAAAAATTTGCATTAAATTTGATTTTTACAAGTATAATATGAATGTTTAAATGTAAGTTTGTATCACTCATTGAAATTTGGTAGCCTCTGGTCTCTTGAACCAGTCTGTGATATATCTTTGTGTGTGTATGTAAAATATAATGTTTTACCTACCACACATTACACAACCTTAACATTGACTTACAGCTATAGTTAAGAAATGTAGATAGACATTTTAGCATTGAATTAAATTTTTTGCAATTTTCAGGGCAGGAATAATTTAGTGTTGAATTTGAAAAAGCTGTAATTTATTGTAACATGAGTTAATCATTTTATTCAATAACAAAACTGTTCTATTCAAGATGTTATCTAATCATGTGTTGTTCACAAGTAAATTGCAAATATTGTATGCTGCACAGTTCACTGTGTAGTATCAGGGTGGCCACAGACCTGGAAAACAGGGAAAACCTGGAATTATCAGGGATTTTGAAAATTCTGGAAAAATCAGGGAATAATCAGGGAATTTGGGAACAAATCAGGGAAAATTAAATCAGAACTTCAGTCCGTAATTTTTCAACTCTAAAGTGTTAAAAACGATTACATCTTTGATAATCTAAGGACACCTCAGACGCTTACTAGAAAATTTTCCAAAACCGTCGTGAATTGTTTGTAAACAAAGATGTAAAAAGGTAATTGCAGGTTTTTTTTTTTTTTTTTTTCATGTGGAGAGTTAAAGGGGATGGGAGGTTTTGGATTTCTTCCTTGGAATATTTTGAAAAATGCTAAAGCCTGAAAAATTCAGGCTGTTATGTAAAGTGATGGGGGAAGGAGTGGCTTTGTTTTTGGTAAAATTACAAAACTGCAGTCTTAAAAATGCAAAATTTAAGCAATTTTTGGTGAACTTAAGAAAAAGGTTTCGACTGTTGTAATCCAAATGAAAAAAAAAATAACTCTGCAGCATTAAAAGCTAAATTTTTGGCTACTTTTGAAAAGCTTAAAAAGAAGGGATTCAGAGACTTTCTGCCTAGAAATGTTTGAAACTAAAAATGGAGGGAGACTTTTAGTATTTGGTGATCTAAATGTATAGAAGGGAGGGGGTGCTTGAGAAAGAAAGAAAGTCTTACAAATGGAAATTTAGATCACCTTTCGTGAACTTATAGGAAGGAGTTCAAGGTACTTTCTTTAAGTTTTGTGTGTTGCTGAAGTGTTAAGAACTCTGTTTCAGGTTACCTTTGTGTGAATTAAAGAGAGTGGAGGATCTCTCTAGGAAATTTTCAAAACTGAAATCTTAAATCTTTTGTGTGATGTCTTAGGCAATGTCTAAGTAAAGAAGGAGAGGCTTTTTGTTGGTAGAATCCAAAACTGGAGTTTTAATGATGTAACTATAGGCCACCTTTCATAAGCATTTTCACGAGGTTCTGGGCTTGTACTGGAAGTTTTTGAAGTTGAATCTGCTCGAACTTCCCAGAGAGTTATCTTTCAGGGACTTAAAAGAGAGGGTATTCGTTTGATACCTTCTGATTTTTTTTTTTTAAATTTTAATTTTAGTTACAGTCTTAAAATTTTAACGTTGTCTTTGGGGTTATAAAGATAGGGATTTTGCATTTCCTAGAAAAAATTCCGAAACCGAAACGTTAAAAACCCAAATTTAAGCCATCTTCTGATAAATTTAGGGAAGGGTTTAAGGGGCTCTCTCTTAAAAATGCTTTGAAGCTGAATTATTAAGAACTCTAAGCTATCTTTGTGTAGCTCAAGCAGGGGGAATTTTGAGGCTCTCACCCAAAAACTTTTAAACATTGAAAGTTTAAAGCTTTTCGTTGTGTTTAGTAATGTAAATTTTGGAGAGAAGGGAGTCTGGTTTAGAAAAATATCTGAACTGGAGGCTTTAAAATGCTGATTTGGGCCATCTTTAGTGATAGTAGGAGATTTCAGGCATTCTCCCCCTGAATGTGTTTAAAAATTAATGATTTAAAAGCCTAATTTTAAGTTGCAATCTTTTTTAAAGTTAGGTGTTGGAGTAATGAACCATTGAAAAACTTCCAATGCTCAAATATGTAAAAAAAAAAACCATTTTATTGTTTTCTTTCAGTGATTTAAAGGGGGAGGATTTGGAACCCCTCTGCCGAAAATAATTTGACTTAAAATTGAAGGCTTAAATATTTTACGGATTGTTTGGTGAAGAAATAGTATGGCTGATACAAATTTGCCACCTTTGTGAACTAAGGAGGAAAGGTTTGGGCCTTTTCTTTTGAAAAGTTTTCATAGCCGACATATTAAAAACTTTTATAAACCATCTCTAGATGTCTTAAGGCTAGGGAGATTTTGTGCAGCCTTGAAAGTTGAATTCTATCTTTTGTGAAGTTAGAGGGAAGAGTAGCGGTTAAAGATGTTTCTCAAAAGTTTTTAGGCTCTCTTTGGAGATGTTGGAAGTTTAGTAAACTGATTTTAAATTTGAAAAACATTCCGTTTGTTGATGACGTTTTTTAGTGTTTCAAATATAACAAACCAACTATGTAACTTCATTTTTTATCAACAAATTTACAGTCTCAAATGCATTTCCTGTAATTGTTGTTAATTTTAGAAAAATTAATAATTAATTCCTGACGTAGTTTAAATAGCCAGAAATATCCAGGTATCAATTAAGAGAAGAAATTGAGCTTCAAGAGGATGAAAAATGCGTCTTACGAGAAATCAGGGAAATTTTAGTAAGACAGGGAGAAATCAGGGAAAAGTCAGGGAAAAAGATTTTGTTCTTCCTGTGGCCACCCTGAGTATACAATGTTTGCAATTTTCACATTTAAAGTTCAATTTTAGTTGCTTTAAAGAAAACAAAATTTCCTCAAGTGCATCTATAATAATAGTAATGAGCCATATATTTTATTGATGTCTTTTTTCACTTGTTTTTTTTTTCCTTTTAATTTGAAGTGAAACGGGAAAATTTTGAAATTAAAATTTTAAGTTAATATTAAGTGGTAATGAGAGAAATATTTCAGTTTAATAACTATTTTCAACATGCGTTTTCAGAATCTATTGATTGTTGAAGATATTATTGATACTGGTTTCACAATGTCAAATTTGCTTGTTTTACTTAAAGAGTTCAAACCGAAATCTGTGAGAGTCGTAAGGTGAGTTGTATTAAATTGTTCCTTTTAACTCAATATAAATTCATACATCCTTCTAATGTAATGAAAATGTATGACAATGCATATTAATGCCAAAATACTGTAATAATATTAAAAATTATTTTTAATGAGGTTTATTTGGAAAATTTATGTGGAGCATCACTTTTTTTCTTCTATTTCTGTTCAGTTCTCTTTTAAATGAAAGGGCAAGTGGATAAAGGTGATACGTGACAATTTTGGAAAATCTTACTTTTTACCAGGGTTGAAGGTGAGAAGGTAATAAGTTTTTATTTGAAAGCTTTCTCTAGAAGCTTAAAAAATTGTCACATATCACCTTTATGCACTTGCACCTTCAATTGCGTTAGTGAGTTAACCCAATTGAACATACACTAATTTGAATTTGTGTAAATCGGCGAAATTCAAATGTCACATATCACCTTTATCTACTTGCCCCTTCAAATGGAAATACTAATTTTAAGAATTATTCTACTCTAGTAGGCAATTTTGTACTGTTGGTTTCAAATCTAAAAGAATTCAGTAAGCTTTCAGGGTCAATTAAGGTGTCTGGATGACTGTATGCTAAGCCATTAGTGTTCTAGGTTTGTTATTTAATTCCATGAATCCTGTTGAAGTTGCCCTCTATATTGACATATTCATCAGTGTGCTACAATATTTTCAGCACTGTGCTTGCTCACAAAGTTATAGTATGTAGTTAATACAGATTAAGCAAGCTTAATATGTATAGTCTTGAGCAAAGGAGACATGGTTCAGTTGTTTAAATTTATTAAAATGAATGACGTTACGGGGTTAGATTTTTGCACGGAAAGCAGGACAAGGGGTCACTGTTTTAAGTTGTTTAAATCCCAGGCTAATCTGGAAATTCGGAAAAATTACTATTTTAGCAGGGTAGTGGGAACTTGTAACAGTTTACCGGAAGAGGCGGCTAGGAGCAGTGGAGTAGATAGCTTTAAGAGGGCTATTGATCTTCATTGGGGTCTATAATTTGACTAGGACTAGCCCAGTTGGGCCCAGAGCCTGTTGCTGATCGTTGCATCTGTATTTGTTGTCATTGTGTCCCATGAAGTTAGATGAAGTGGTGCACTTGTACATATTTCTGGATTTCGACTGCAGATCCTGAACATAGGTCTTCTTCAACCAGTCCACTTGACCAATTAAAAAAGAAGTTGAGACACTCTCGCACTGATCTAGAAAAACAGAGCTCAAATATTGCTCTACGATAGGTAATCCTCGATTAAAGCAGTAAGAATGGAAACGTAAAGAAATATAATTCTGTTTTACTAGGAATAATTTTATGCTTTTATTTTTGTTAGGTTTTTATCCTTTTATGACTTCTCATGTTTCTTTTTTAGTTTGTTTGTCAAAAGGAGTCCCAAAAGTAATGGTTATAAACCAGACTGTAAGTAGCCTTTTTCTTTTTAAACAGCAATAAAGCTTTTAGCCGTGCTGTTCTTGTTTATGTGCAAGCTGATAAATTTATTCTTTCCCTTTCTTCAAAACATAAAAGTACTTAAATTAAAGAATATCAAAAAATATTAAAAAAGTAAGCAAATCATCTAGATGTCCCAAGTTGCCAAGTTATTTCCTCAGTGGTGGCCTAAAACTTGTTTGGAGAATAGAGTTTAATAACCTTTGGTTGGTCTTTGAGCCAAAACTTGTTTCTTCCTTTCTCCTCAGTGCAATGTTTGGTAATAAGGCAGGACGATTTGAGAACTAACTTTGATTTTTGGATATAGTCAGGACATAGCACTGTGTGGAAATATTCTGAGGACTTCAAACTTGCCATAAGCAAGGACAGGAAACTTAGCTGTTTCCCTCTTATCCTGAGAATGTTCTGAAGCTTAAGTTTGATGGAGTTTCTTAAAGTTTTCGTGTATCATTAAAACTTTTGCAGATAAATCCAAAATTCCTATATGACCGCTAAAAACTTTATTTTTCGCTCTACTCCTGGGGGAGGAGAGGAAGGGAATTCTTGTAATTTCGCTATATAATGGTGATGAAAGTAATGAAAATTTAGGGTGTGTTTCAAAGCCTGGAAACAACAAGACAAAAATGAAAGTAAAATTTACCATTTTATCCTTGAAATTCAAAAGGTTATTATTAATATTTTCTGAAAGTCCAAACAATATTTTCATTTGAATATTAAATAATTGTTCAAATTATATATTTCCCACATTGGAAATTAATGGTTAATGTTTTTTACGCATCTGTTTAAAATTCATATTCATCTGTTTAATCTTTTTGTATCTCAGAAAGAAATCCACCATATTTCATTCAAGGCTTTTAATAATGCCATCAGCAATTACGAATAAATTATTCTTCTTTATGCAAGCATAAAACATCAATCTACTTTTTTCATTTTTATATTTTAATAATTCCTCTAGTATGCTTTAGTTGTACAAGAGATATCATAAAAATTAACAAAAGAAAAAAAAAAAAAATCAATTGGCATTTTAAGCTAGCTGTAATGTGGATTTTTTGAAAGTTGAAGCTACATTCTTTTGCAGCAAGCCTTTTAATTTTGCAGTTTTTTTCTTTGTATTTTCTGTTGTCTAGTTTGATTCAGATTATGCTTTTATGTGAAAAAAAAAAAAAAATCCCTATTTAATTAAAATTCCTGTTTTTTCACAAACCTATCAAGCAGCTTTATTTTATTTCTAAATAACATCTATCAAAGCAACAAGGTGTTAGACTGCTAGCTTTTTTTTGTTAATTCATGTCTGAAAATTTCAAAATATGAGTAGTTTAAAATGTATGCACTGTTTAGGGACGTCATTTCAAAATTTTAAGGGGGGGGGGAGGCAAAGGGTGCATACACAATGTAAAATTTACCAAAAAGTGGCAAAAACCACGCCCACTTGTATGCCAATACATTGATTTCCCAAAAACTAGGGGGGGGGGGGGGGCAATTGACCCCCACCCTAAATGACGGGCCTGGCACTGTTGGAGAAAGTAGGCAACTGAATTAACTTTAATTGACTATTTTATTTTAAAATGCAATCAGGTGAAAGAACATTGTTTATATAAAAATAAAGTACTAATTATTCTCCTAAAACATTCTTTTAAAAATTTAGTAGTGCTCTCTCTCTTTACTACAAAACAAAAAAGTAATTTTTAATTTTATTTTGATTATCTATAGATATTGGATTTGAAGTTCCGAACAAATTCATAGTAGGATATGCTCTTGACTACAATGAATATTTCAGAGATCTGAATGTAAGTTGATTTTTCGCCACTCCTATAAAAATTCATTTTGAATGTAATGAAAGCATTCACACAGGTATTGATTTATTATGTTTAGTTTCCTTGCCCTCCAATGTTTTACTTACAAGATTAAGTTACATTTATTGGTTATTATAATTTTCATTTCCTTAAATATTATGAATTTTTGGTAGTTTATCCATGAAAACTACTTTTCTTGTTTAACAGTGTAAATTTTAATCAACTCGCATGCAATTTTTTTTTATTCATTTTCTGTTCTGCTGATAAGATATCCATTTGCTGATTGAAATGGACATTTTGCGCAAAAATTTCTATAAAAATGCTAAGTAGTGTGTATAAGTTATGTTTTTTTCCCTTATGTGCGTATTATTGTGATTCATTGATGTTTAACTACTAGCAGTAGCTAAAATGTGGTTTAGTTTTCTTTTAGAATGTACTTTAGTATTTAAATTAATGATTCAATTGATAGTTATGTCTAAGCTTCAAGTAAATATCCCATATGTACTACTATGAATATCACTGAGGATTTTAATTATTGTTTTTTTGGTTCACAAACCTTAATGTGCAAAAAAAAAAAAAAAAAAAAAAAAAAACTTTCATGTAAGGGAATGTGGAGCAAAGTAAAATGGTAAAATATTTTTACAGTTTGCAGGGTTTCCTATCTAGTAATATTTTAACTATATTCCTAGATATATAGTTGATTCCTGTCAAAAATAAATATCTCCAAATCTCAACAGAAAAATTATACAAGTAATTTTCAAAATTTGATGCCTTTATTGTAATGTTTGTGCTTTTTAAAAAGTATTGTTATAATAAAACGATAAAATTTTGTAATTATCATTTTAACTATTAATTTAAATCTACTGATGTCAAGTGCAGTACTTATTTATTTTATATTATTCATGTTTGTTTTTAAATGTTCAATGTAATTTGCCCAGTATACGTATGATCGCCCAACACAGCAGCTTTTTTAAAAAGAGAGTCATGCTTAGCTATTCATTTACTAACGAAATGACATTCACTAGAACTAGAAACGTGTGTTTGAGTTAACAGACAAATATGAAACATTTTACTAGCACCTATGCTATGTATTTAGAAAGAAAGTAGTCATTTTTTTTAAATAATTATTGTAAATTTTTGTAAAATGTTTTCTTGGTGGCAAGAATTGATTTTCCAAAACTTTTTTTTTGTACCAGTGAACTAAGAATCAGTCAATACCGTGGACTATCAAGTTCTGAATTAAAAAAAAAAAACATTCATTTTTTATGATATATCCTAATGTATTTGATGTATGGTCAGTTCCCACATACTAATTTTTGAAGAGATATAGAATATCCTTGGCTACTTATCGATTTTCAGAAATTCCTATGGTTTCAGCTGTGTAAGAGAAATTCGATGATATCTGAACAGCTTGACGCGTCATAGTTTCATATTAAAATGCTGTCACAAAATCCAGAGCTACTTAACTTGTTTAAATGTGTGTGCGTGAATATACAGGGTGTTCCAAATTAACCTTCATGACCTCTATTTCCTCAACCGTTCGTCCTAGATGTATACTTCCATTTGCAAAATTGCTCGAAATGAGGACGAGAGTTAAGATATGGAAAGTTTGAAGCGAAAAAAATAATTGGTTAAGAAATAAAAAATAATTAACTTTTTATAGGAGCTCCAGGCCCCCAAACTTATATTTAGGGAAAGAATCTCCATTGAAAAATAATACTAACACAAAAAAATGGCATTTATGCGATCAAAATCCATGGAGAAATGAAACATGAAACTTTATGACTTATACCACTTTACACTAGCGTTATTTTACACTAGCGTTATTTTAAGTGATTTTGGGGGCCATATACACGCAAAATTCGCACCATTCAGAGTTCTTCAATTACAAAATATTTTTGATTTTCCTAAAGTATATTTAACTGTAAAAGTTATTTAACATGGGAATTAAAATACGAAAAAAATTGAATAAGAAAGAATGAATATATCTTGCTGAATTCTCGAATATGTAAATTTACTGACTGTATAGTGATTACTTGAAATAACGTAATCCCTTCACGGCAGAATAAAATCGGCTTAACTAGATGCATTTCGTTAAGGCTTGAAGTTACGATGTACACTACAGAACAGTATGTAGAAATGGTGTTGCTTTACGGACAATGCAATTGCAATGTATATTATTTCTTAGATTCTACATATTTTGTGTGTTTAATTTCTTTGTATAAAATTGTATAATACTTTACCTTGTCTTGTTATGTTTTGTAGTCTTGTAGCATCTGTATTTATTTTTGAATACAATGAGAAGCGAATGTTTTCTGACATGGACGAAACAAATTTCATTATCGTACCTAATCTAAAAGCTCGTTATTTCTCTGGCAGGGCGAAAATTTTCTTTTGTCAATTTGTTTACAGGGCCCTGCGCATTTAAAACTCGAATATCTCCACGAATTTTGATCGCACAGATGTCATTTTTTTGTGTTTGTATTATTTTTCAATGGAAATTCTTTCCCTAAATATAAGTTTGGGGACCTGGAGTCCCTATAAAAAGTTTGATTTCGTATTTTTTGACTGAATTATTTTTTTGCTTCAAACTTTCTATATTTTAACTCTCTACCTCATTTCGAGCAAATTTGCAATTGGAAGTATGCATCTAGGACGAACGGTTGAGGAATTAGAGGTCATAAAGGTTGACTTGGAACACCCTGTATGTATATATGTATGATGTCATTTACTGGTATTTTTTCCATCTTTTTTTTCAGCATGTCTGTATTATAAATGAGAAAGGCAAAGTTAAGTATGGAAAAAAGTGAAGCTGTGAAATATTTTTGGAAGTAATGAATCTCAGTTTGTAACTGTGATGTTTTAGAAATGGAACATTGTGTTATTTATATATTGACTGCTCGGCGTTCTACACATGGAGGATAGATCTATATACTATGTATTTTTCTGTACAAAATGTATGCATTTTTAAAAAAAGTGTGCCATCTGCCTCACCAAAAATCTCATTTTCAATATAAGTAATTTTTATGAAAAAAAGCTCTTTTGTGTAATTTATTTGATTTAGTTTCGCAGTTGGGCCCAGAGCCTGTTGTTGGTTGTTGCATTTGTATTTGTAAATACTCTTATTATTCTGCGGAAGAACAATTTATTCTTAAAATTGCCTTCGCATTTTTTTTTTAAATTATAAAATGTTTCAATATCAGGTAATAATAAATATTGAAAACCTGTGATTTACATTTTTACAAGTCAAAAGCAATTTATTTTTTTTTGTAAACTTTTTGTTCATTGTGCTGTAATTTGTACAATGTGATTATGAGTTAAAATAGAGGGTTTTTTTTTCATGTTTTATGAGACTTTGCAAATAGGTTTCAACTTATGCTTTGTTGTTATTTGTTTAGATAGAAATTACTATGTGTATTAAAATGCTAGAACACTGTTTAATAATTAGTTATGAAACTATATATATATATATATACTTTGGGTGTAAAACTAGAGACATGCAATCTATTAGTATCAATTTTGTCAATGATATATTTGATAATTAAGTTCCTCTCACTAAACAATAGTGCAATTATTTCTTTGTGTTGATAAGATAAGTAACTTTTTTAAAACTTATTATTATTAAATTCTTTCAATAAATTTTAGATTCTTTGCAGCTGTATATTGTAATATGTTATCTGTAAAGATGACTTACATTTCTAATTGCATGAGATTTTTCATTCGTATCTTTATTTATTTATTTTTTCATTTTGTTTATTCATTTGAGTTAGGGTGTTAGGGGCGGGCTGTGTTATTGTTAATGTAGTACACATTTTTATGCAGAAAAATTTATGTGAGTTAAATTGCGGCAAAAATAAGATTAGTATTTAATTTTAAAATAAGTTATTAATTGATGCTAAGCCGTGTGAGTGCCAAAACGAAGATTTTTACTAAAAATCGGAAACTCAATAGACTATCTGTATAACTGTCAGTAAATTTCTTAAGATCAAGCTTAAAACATTGATACTCTGTAAGTTGATTTCCTGAACAGCATATAAAAGGTAGGGTCATTTAAGGTAAAACTGCTGGAAAATTCTGCATCTACCCATTGATAGAAGTGTTTATTTACTGGGTCGGGGCACTTTTTGTCATTTCAGTCCCTTAAAAAACCTGATGCAAACCATTAAAAATTCTCGCAAATGTTTAAAAAATAATTGCACCTTGTCATGCGCAATTGCTACAATTTTTAACGATGTTATGAATTTTTGAAAATGAAGCTTTGCTTAAGTGCTTATTTACTGATTTGTCCACCACATTTGGTGAAATTTTCTAATAGTACTATCAATGACAGAAAATAAATACTTCAAAAATAAAAATGCGAAATTTGAGGCTAAATATTTTTGGATGAGGATAAAGCTTGATAAGATTATTCTTATGGATTTTTTTTTGCTTAGCTAGTAGAATGTACGATGACCCTTTGAACGAGCTTAAATTTTAGTCAAGTAATGTTATTTAATTTCAAAACGGATAATTTCATTGAAAACCAGGGTGATGTTCGGACAATCTATTACCAAAACATCTCCTTCAAGCCTGTCACTTCAGGGGGTCGGGGGGGGGGGTAATTGCCCTTCCCCCCCAGATTAAAAAAATCAATGTATTAACCAATAAGTGGGAGTGGCTTTGTTGCTTTCCCATGGAATTTACATTTGGTTTGCACCCTTTGACGCCCCCTGGTAAAGCTTCAAATGACGGGCGTGATCTCCCTTTAAAGATGTAGTTTGGTTGGCTGCATTAATATACAATTTCATATTGTGTAATTATAACAGCTTTGGTTTTAGATTAGTTTAAATGTTTCAAAACCAGTTTTATTTAAAGATGCAGCTCATCCCAATATTTTTCATATATTGCATTGTCCACTCTGTTACAGCTATTTGGAAAATAAAATAAACAGTAACATTGAACCTGGGTAGTATTTTTATAAGTAGTATAACTTCTATACTTAGCCACTTTGAATTCTACAGTGAACTAGCAAGGCGAGTGTAATTTTTTTCCCTGACATTTTGCATGTCCTCTGTGTTATATTTTCATTAATGGATTATACTATGATTATATTTACACAAAAGTTTCTCTTGAAAATTTCCAATGGAATAAGTTATTACATTTTATGGTTACTCTGTTATTGTAATTTTTCTTTATTAGTACGTTTTTTTAATGGCTTGTTCGCCCACTTTTACTTGAAATGCTTAAAATATTTAAAAGACTACCATTAAATACTTTTGTACAAACTACTGATGTTTTATTGTACATAAATAACTATAAAATCATTTTAAAAATATGATCACTTAGCTTAAATTGATAAAAAAAGTCAACAGGTTCAGGCATGATTGGTACTATTTTCCAGAGAATGACCCATACTCCATTATCTCTTAAATGTGTGATTGTCTTAAGTGTTTGGAATATTGGTAATTAGTCTGAAGAAAGGAATAAAACACACCTTTATTTTTTGAATAAGAATTTATTCTTTATAACCATTTGACAGGTGTTTTCTCAGTTTAATACACCTTTAATGGCAATAAACTTACGCAAACAGAACAGGAGTGGCTATTATCACAAAACTGCAATGGAATGACGAACAAAAGTTCCATGTCTCCTAACGTTCTTCACTTAACCGATAGGTCGGTGCAGACACTGTTTGAATTGCTGAGTTTTTTTTTTCTTTTTAATGAACGATACATCTTCACTCTTTTGAAATTGTTATGCGATGGAACAGGAACAAACAATTATGAAACATAACTTTAATATTCTGCATCATAATATTATTTAAAATTATCTTCTATTGTTAACTTTTTAGTAACATTTTATAATAATATTTTCTTACAGATATTAGATTGGAATATCCACTTAATAACAATTGATACATTGACAGTAATAAGGTTCATTTCTCAGTAGACCTGAGGTATATTTTTAGTGTCCTTGCAAATAGCGCATGAATAATTATACGTTGAATTGTCTGCACCAAGAACGGTTTTTCAAAAAGAAAGAAATCTATGAAAACTGAAGTTCTACTATTCATCTGCTTTATACTTTACTAATCTCTGTAACGCTATTTACATCGATAAGTCATAGGCTGTTTGTTTGATGCCCGAGAAACAAATGACACAGGGTCCGTAGAAACAATCAAGCAGCAAAATATAACAAGTTATATCACAATGGATTTCAATAACAACATATTTATGTACAGAGGGTTCAGATGCTTATATAAATAAAAACTCTTGGCTCAGAAAAAAGCATAGGCAAATAGAAGGACTGGAATGGTGCGAATATGCTAGGTGTCATCCTGCTGTGTCTTTCATCTACATGTTGATAGAAATGTTGTAATTAGTCCTTATCCAAAAAGATATACCGAGAGAAAGAAAATTGGTTGTTAAGAAGTTTTTCACCAATGGGAATTTTGACTGCAAAAAGAAATCAAAATCAGCATTTACTATCATCTTGGTGCGGAACTGTTATTGTTTACGCCAAACATTGTTAACTCTGCCAAAGGTCTTAATTTTTCCATTTGCATCTGGTCCCTTTTTCGTAAATGCAGTATAGTTTTTAATTGTTAAGATAGTTTAGGAACAGAAAAGAACTATTCGTGATGAGAGCTCTGATATTTAGTTAAAGTACTATATTTTAATTAATTTCAAAATAAGAATATTTTATCGATTTAAATAAAAGAAGACATTTATCATTAAATTTGCCTTAATTTCCTAAATCTTGCATTTTCTTATTGGAAAAGTATAAACTCTAGATACGAATAGTGCATTTAATGTAAATTTTCAAAAAAATATAGGTGAAAACTCCCGGAAAAATAATGTAGGATAGAGATGGGAGGAATGACTGTATTTATGACAAAATAAAATGTGAAAAATTATTTCCAGAATTATTCAGTAGGTGTAGCAAATTAGAATCAAGCAGGAGTCTAAAGCAACTGCTTCTACTAGGCAAGCTATAAATAATTTTTCTCATTTTATTTCAGCATAGAAAATGCAGCACCTGTCCTATTCCTCTCGAGTCTCTCTACTAATTTGAAAATTTACGGCTTTAGTTTCAGTCCCCTATCTCCTTTCCAAAATAAGATTTTCATTCGGATAATTCTAGAGCTATCAGAAATTACATTCTGCATATATAGAACATATTACTCATCTCACACAGAGTTTTTAAAAACTGCTTTTGCCTTAAATTGAAAACTTATTTTCTGTGTATTATTTGAAAAATAACTGAATGCATAACATAGTTAAGATTTTCATTTACTAGATTTCTTGCTAATTTAGTTTAGAATGTAAGAAAAAACTGAGAATAATGCCAAAGTAAATAATTATATTTTCAAATGCTTAAGTAATTTTTGAAATAAAGTAATGGGGAAAATGCTTGCTTTTAACACTACAATAAAATTTATGCCAACGTTTGGTTGATTAAAAAAAAAATTAACATTATGAGTTTCATGACGTTTAATATTTTGCAAGTTAAAATATTTTGTTGGTTTTCATTTTAAAAATTTGCCTATCTTAAAGCACAAGCAAAGTTCTGAATGTGAAATTTAATATTATATTGCCATTTTCTGAATTATGAACTAAAAGCATAAATTTAGAGAAGGTGCTTCCTGACTACCAGATTGAGTTAGTGTGTATGAACTTAAGAGGTCCTTAATTGCCACAGACAAGTTCATAAAGAAGCAAGTTACAATGGCATTGAGTCTTTTTTTTTCCTTTTTTAAAATTGACGATTTGTATCATTTAAATATAATTACAATGACAAATGTACTGTAATAAGTAAATTTTGCATTCTCTCTCAGTTGGATTTTCCATTTGCATTAGATACATTATAGAGGAAGCGTACACAATGACACCCAGCATATCCATTATGGACAGACGTTTAAAAGGAGAAGGCATTTTCTGTACAATTTCTTTATGTACAAACAACTCATTTCTTTTGAATTTAGTAGTTACATAATTTAAAACTGTAATTTTTAGAAATACACATACTAAATTTATTTCTTAACGTGAACGTTACATTTCTTATGCTAATCAAAGAGTCTTACAGATTTGTTTTTAATTTTAGAGTCGATGTTTCGTAAATTCTCGAGGCTGTCTAAATGGTGTTTATTTTACTTAAGCTATGCATACTTCAACTTTCCGTATTTTCTGAAATCTATGTTAACCCAGGTAATACACATAACGTTTAAGCGATTTTAAACGTTTTAAAATGATTCTCACAAAGTTGATAACCATTTAAAATCGTTTATAAAATGAAGTGTGCTACTTGGGAAAATGCACCTAGCACGTTCATGCGTAGTATAACAGGGAAAGCTAGCACATAAAAACTAAAAACAGGTATTTATTTAGAAGAGATCAAATTATTTGAAAAAACAATGCATCAAATAAAATAGCTGGAGTTTTAAGCAATTATTATTATCATAAGCAATAATGCACAAAATAACATATGATTGTTTAAATGGATATATAATAAATATTACATTGAATATGATGCTGTATGAACCAGTGTACGTTTTATAAACATTTCCTTTCTAAAGTTCATTCAGTACTCTTAAATTAAGAATTCATTTTTTTTTAATATCAAGTTTATTGACAATCTGTGAAAGTATGTAAGTATTCAAACTATAGTTTTCGATGTCAATATACTTTAAAAATAAGCTCTTTTAACTTCCTAACGAGATAAAGTTTTTGTAAACTATATTCTTTGCAAGAAAAATAATTTATTTACCTAAATGATAGAATAGCATGTTCAAATGTTTTAATATGATTGCCCATTCTGTTTTCTTATTTTTGAATTGGGGAAAAGTAATCACAACAAATATTGATGAAACTTTTGATTCTCAGTTAACATAAATTATTTTAAAATTTTGTTAGCTATACGCTATATATCCTTTTATTATTTTGAAAATGTTTCTTTCATTCCATAATAATAATATTTTCCTTTTAAATGTTATTCATAGCTTCTGGACATAGAATTTCCCTAAAATATTCGACTTTTGTTTAAATAAATAAATGCCTAGAGATTTAACTTGCAGAATAGTTAAAAATTTCATTGCTATTTTAAAAGGGCAACCAGAACTACGTTCTGTTTTCCATTAATGGGAACTATGTTCTTTTCATTTCAAACTTTTTCTTTAAAGAAACGTCGCTCCAATTCTGTTAACATTTGATTGATTTATTTTTTTTGCTATATGTGTGTGTGTATGAAGTATATTCACGATTCTGTTCCCGGCTAAATTTTAAACAATCGTTATGTGTGTACTCTTATATTTCTAGAAAGAACCATTCGGATTTTTAAAACCAGAATTTTTTGCTTGATTTTCAATAGTTAAGTTAAACGCTCTATTTTACTCACTATTGTGATAAAGCAAAAGTCTTAAACGCTTGATTTAAGTTATTTCCTATTTTTTGTTTGAGTGGAAAGTTTAATAATGAACATTTCGTACAATAAGTGAGTTATATTGAATAGAAAATTACTTTAATTTATGAAAACCAATATTGTCCTAAATCTGAGGAAAAAAATTAACGACTCCAAGATTTTTTTGCAAAAAATATCAGTAAAAAAATAATTAAATAAGTAAAATTAGAATATGTATTATTTATTGAAAGCATAAAAGAATTATTTTTCTGAAATAAACCTGAAGTGCAGATTTTAGCTCTTGGTGAATACCATAGAATTTATCAATAAGATAACAAGAAACAGCAAAATTTTGGAGTACAGAATATATGTCATACAATCATACATAGAAGGAGAAAATAGCTGAGATTTATTAGTTTTTCAAATGCGTAGTTGAAGGTATGAGTGAATTTCTTTTTTGCCAAATCTTGGTTGGTCTTAGACTTGAAATTCTTAAAAGTAATTTTTAATTTACATTTCTTCTGAATCTCGGTTTAATCCTAAATCGGTAAAAAGAATAAATCAAAAGACAGCTTTATCAGATAAAAAAAGTACAACGAACATTAAGAAAAATTAAAAATGAGGTCATGCCTTTGCAAAGGATTGAAATAAACAAGAGGCTCGATTATCCAATTAGAGAACAGAAATCGAACGACATGCTCCTAATTATACACGTCAGATCATTTTTGGGGTGCTAGTAGAACTTTTAACTCGAACATAGTACTGAGAATCTTTTGTTTAAAAGATTAACGCTTTTAGTATAGTTTTTCATTTTTGAATTTGCTGAAACATTTTTATTGCTTTTTTTTAATAGCACATTGTGATTTTATGCATTTATGCTTATGATATTTTCTACATTTTTTTTTGTGTTTGCAAAGTACAATGTTTCTTATGTGCAATAATTTGCAAAAAAAAAAAAAAAAAATGCTAGGTTTCATAACAGTTCTTTTGTAACTTATTTGCTGTTTTTTTAACCAAAGGCAGCATGAGAAGTTTTATAGTTATGCTTACTAAACGTAAACTATTTTTCTAGAATTGTAACTTACACGTAAAATTAACATGACTAAATATTGCTCTTTTTTAAAAATTCAAATACTATCTAACAGACTGCAGGAAATTATGCAAAAGCCTTTGAAAAATTTTCTAAATGCGATTAAATATGCCTTTCAAAAATATTTCTATTCCAAACGCATAACGCATTCAGTAAAAATTTGTTATACTAATTGATATGGTGAACATTTTAATAGTTAGTCATCATCAATATTTTGACTGTGCGTTTTCATAATATTCATACAAATATGGGACAAAGGAATTGAATATTAAAATTCTTTTCTAAACTCAAAGAAAAAGGAAGTGCATTTTTAATTCTCCAAACTTTTAAAAACTTTTTTTTTTCTTCTAAAAAATTTAGTAGTTTTTTTCCCCATAAAGGTCTTACTTTGCACAATTTCTTATTACTCAACTCTCTTTACTTTTTGCAATGGTAACTATTCAACTTCTCTCGTTTCAAACTAAATTATGCGTATAATACTAATCTAAATAAATTAGTACTTCCCTAGTTATTTTAAATCTTAGCATACCTCAACTTCGTGTCATTTTAAGTAAAAGTGTATCAAATTGCTGTACATAATATATACATCGTTTCGTTTTTTTTTTTGTTATAAGTTTCAAGTGACAGGCACAGTTAAGTTTTGCAAGAGAACTGAAATTCAACTCTTTTGCATGTGGCTTCCAAAAAGAAGCTTGAAATATAACGTTTGCTATTTACAGATAAATCACATGATGATTGTAAACATTCATTTTCATTGATTTTGAAAAAAAGAAATAAGAATATTAATAAGTAGGTTCAACATATTTCGGTGAGATGGGGCACCTACGAAAAGCATGGGTCCTTGCTTAATTTCCTTCCACTTGGCGCCACATCTAAAAAACATTTAATTTTAAGGGGTTGACGTTTTTCTGGACGAATGATATGACAGTATTATAGATATCCAAGAATAGAATGCACTGTGAAAAAAACATTCAACATTTTTTTCTGTCTCTCAATAAGTGAATGACATGAAATTATAATGTTTTGTACAAGATACTATCTTTTAAAAATAGTTATAACTTCAAATATGTTGGCACCACGATTATCATAGAATAATTGGAGACAAGCAAACATACAGTAAGAAGTATTTTTCTTTTACTGATTTTTGGGTTTTTCTGATTTTCAGAAGTGAATTCAAAAAACATCAATATTGATTGACAATAAAATATTGTTTTTAAATAAATGTTCGTCTTATTTAATGAATTTTT
The DNA here is from genome assembly GCA_038373865.1 of Uloborus plumipes. NCBI lineage: Eukaryota > Metazoa > Arthropoda > Arachnida > Araneae > Uloboridae > Uloborus > Uloborus plumipes. The sequence goes on from JAXGGA010005579.1 coordinate 48,846, forward strand.
AAACGCTTCATTCTTCTTCAACCATAATATAAATTTTATTGATGCATGCCATTTGAAAACAAAACTTATCAATTCTAAAAGCACATTTCTCATGTGATTTGGTTTTTAAATTTATGTTTCTAAATATATTGTTTTATTTAACAGAAGTTAAATTTCATTTTTGAAAGAGATATTTTTCCGTTAGAGATACTTTTATTTAAAAATGATGTATTTTTTTAATTAACAATTTTCTTATTAAAGCCGTAGCTAAACAGTGTGTCACATTAGTGCTTGATGTTTTTTATAAATATTTAATAATTTGTTTTTCAATTTACCAGTTTATTTTGGATTTTGTGTCTTTTGTATTTTAAGCCCCAAACTGCTCAAATAGGTTTAAGGCTACCGCACTTTTTAGTTTTTTTTTTTTTTTGCAATTGCTTTTACTCCAACCCTGGTACATTTATTTGGATTCTACGACAATTACTTTTTTTTGTTTTTCAAAATTTTTCTATCCAACAGGTTATATAGTATATAAACAAATTTTACGATAGCAGATATTTTAAATGTGAATAGATTCCAACCTTCCTATTCAAAGGTTTACTAAAGAGAAACTCAATTAGACAAGAAACAAAACAGCGCCGAATTACCCCACAGCAAGAAACCAAAAGTAAATTAAGTACTAAATTTTGTATGTAATTTGAATACATTTTCTTTGCAAAAGCTACATTTTTTCTTTATTAATTATCGGAACAAATTCATGACACTTCTAAAACATTTTGTTTTTTAGTTTTTCCTGCCCACTGAATAAATGCGGTAATATAAATAAAAAATTTCTTTTCTGGATTTAGTTAGCTGCCATTAAAAAAGCAAATTTATTGTTATTTTTTTCATCGCTTTGTTATAAAAATATACCAAATGTTTATATTTACCGAAACGTAAATGTTTGAAGCCACACGAGATTTATTCTATTATAGTCATTGTTCTGTTATATATTACAGTTTAATCTGGAAGAGTAAGGTATCATAAAGCGATAACTTTCAATATTTGAAGAAGATTTTGGAATTATGATATTACTTTCCTCTAATATCAGCAAAGGAAAATAACGTCAAGATCAAATATTTATTTATTTTAACAACGATGCTATATTTAATGAGGACTTAAAACATTAAAAATGAATTTAAAATCTTCATATTCATATTAGAGGGTAATAACCAGTTTTATGAAAATGTATGAAACACGTAATTATTAATGTCATCTTTTTTTGAAATGGAATGTGGGAGATAGTTTCGTTACCTATACATAAAGCGTAAGTAGGCTTGCTTTTATGAAAAATGTCATATACTTACAAGATAAAAATGAAAATAAAATTTTGCACATTCAGTGGTTTTGTATAACAATTTCATTTGCATTTCGAGTTTTTTGTTGACTAATGGTTTGAGTAATACTTTGGGTACATTCGTAAATTTATTCGATAAAACAATAATTGAAAGGTGTGAAAAGATAAATTTACCTAAAAGAAAGAATTCGCTTAAAAAGAAGTTACATTTTAAAATATGTTAAACATTGCAAGATATTTTAAAATCTAGATGGATGCAAATGTTACATTTTGTGATAATGCTTATAAAAAACAGACGGGGACTTCGATGTATCAATGCTAAATATTTATAGATATTTTATTCCTTACAGTTCTCAAAACAGCATATTTTTATTCAATTCCTCCACAAAGGTTTAATTAAAACGTTTGAAAACTATTAAAAATATTCCTGACATTTTCATTTTTATTAATTTTTATGAAATACATATCTGCAAACGTGTTTTTATAAAACTAATCATTTGCAATATTAATAGACTAGTCCCGTTTTAAGAAATAAAATTGTTGTATTTTACAGTATGCTTCTATAAAACTGGATGCTCAATTGTTGAAATTTTGCGTTAATAATCTCATTTTGGCTAAGAATGACTTGTCATTCATGGATTTTAACCATCGTATGAAATGAACAATTATAGATGAATTTTGCACATAGTAGTAAAATATTACTTATATAAATGACAACTTTTACAAAATATGGGAAGTGCACTTAAAGTTTTTAAAACGGGCGCTTTGTGATTTTTGCTTAATGTAACAAATCATTCAAAAGGTATTGTGCTTTAAAAGAATATTTATTGAAAAACGCTTAGAGGCCTCATTTGCCGATGTGATATGCACGGCCTAAGCAGTTACATCTACCAAATATGGATTTATATAATTATTTTGATCAAAGAGAGCACATTTGCAATACAAACATTTTATGCTTTTGTAATTTTTAATTTACTAACTGTCATTCCTTTTAAGCATCGAATAGAAATTTAAAAGTCGTGTTGCTTCACTCTTCCAATTTTCAAAAAATTCTAAATTTTGAACCAATTATTACTTACTATGTTCCTGATCGTCGTTAAAACTGAGTATCAAGTTGAGAAAAGCTGGTAGAGAGTTTCCTAGCTCATTATTAATCACCTCAATGTACAACTTCAAAAGTCTTAGTTATCGTTGTATGGAAGACGCTTATCGGCATAAATTTGGGTATGACTTTGATTCTATATTTAAGCTCAGATCAATTGAAATAGCAATAGGCTGCATGATTGTTAATATTTTACTCGTTGAATCAATAGTGAAAAGTAGAAATTTGAATCTGGGAAAAATTAAATCGTCTAAATAAATGCGCTGCTAATTTTTTTTCTTTTGGATGGTGAGTGGTAAATAATAATATTTATACGTAAACTAAGACCCTTAGCGAGAGAGGAAGGATTCTGGGTGAAGAGGGGGAGGGGGGGGATCGACCCTTTAAAATACCCTCTCTTTGCAACACTGATACATAAAAATTTTCTTTCTAAAAATTTACTACTTATTTGTTTGTTCTCAGTTGAATTGCGGTTAACTTAACTATTACTGAATCATCAAGTGCTCATGATGCTAATAAGATAATTTTAAACTAAGCTCAAATCTGTCTATTGAGAAGGTGTTAATTATTTCTCAAATTCTTTTATATGCCCTACATTTATAGAAATTCTTTCGAATGTGAGAACATAATTATTTCTGTAAATAAGTTTTCTTCTAAAAATTGAACTGTTTCCCTCGTTTTATATAAACTACGCAGGAATCTATTTTTACAGCTATGATTGTCTGCAGTTTTAAGAAACAGAATTTATGATTAATGCTTTAAGCAAGTTGAAGAAATTTGAAATTTGTAAAAGGCTAGTTTAAAGTTGGACTATATACCTTGTAATTATTAGGGAACTTTGCTTTATGAAATTCGGGGGAAAAGATTCTTTTACCATCTAAGCTTCTCATACTTGGCTACAAATCGTGTAATAGATATTTACACTAAAATAAGTTTTGGATAAAGAATTAAAAAAAAAAAATATTTTTCGTAGTCATTTTCAAGCAAATATGAAAGAATTTAAAAAAATCTTAAAAAGTAAACCGTGCTCCTTTTTTTTGTTCGTTTATTTTTCCAATTTTTTTTAAAACTTGAAAACGTTAAAACTTTTATAGACACGTCGTCAGCACTCCTGTTTTATAAGCTCGACGTCGTTTTTCCTAAAATGAAATAAAAAAGCATATAACAGATATTTTGCGTCGACACATTATCAATTCGAGTTATAAGAGAGTGATTGCATGCATGAAATGTTTTGCACCATATAAAAGCAAGCCTACTGCAAATGTCACACGAAAGCTTTCTTTCTCATACGAAGTCGATCATCATGTAAATAACTTAAAACTACTTTTTAATTCCAAGTACCATGACTATAAAACCGTCCAATGTTTGTCCCAAACCTCAATGAAACCAAAACTGATATTTCATCAAAACAAATGACGCGCTTTTTTCCGTTCGTTCTTAGAGCTAACTATTTGGAGGGCCTCTTAGTTTGTTCTCGTGAAAATACATCGCACAGTATAGTACCAAAGTTCAAACGGTATAAAGTATAGTATTACAATGAATAGAGAAATCACTGTATTGAGAATAATTGTTGAAAACGCACCATGAGATATAAGAACAATCTTTGAACACTCACATTAAGTACAAGATCAAATGAAAGCTTTGACATTACAAAAATAAATAACAGCCATAAAATTTAACGTTCGCAGCTGAATGGTAGAGATTCTTTGGATATTTTAAATTATGCATGTCTATAAAGTTGAAGTGTATTAGGGTAAGCCAACAACAGAGTAGTTAAAAGAGAAGTGTTGATACCGAAGTTTTTGATTCCAAACATTGATGCACCGTTATATTAATTCGTCAACTTTAAAAGCTATTCCTTCACCCGACCTTTTTTAAAAATAATTAACTTTAAAGTGAAGGGAACAAAAGATGAACTTTCAAAGAATCTTAAAAAACGTCTGAAATTAAAGTTCAAAGAATAAAGTAAGTTAGACTTGGCAATGCTCTTTAGTTTGTTAGCAGCCATTTTGAAGATTTCATTTTATGATTTCTTTTATGTTTTTGAAGGAAAATAAGTGATATTTTTTGACGTTTGGATTTTTCTTACGCGATTTTAGTTTTTTTTATGTTCATATTGCCAATCCAGACTTTTTGTCTTAATACCTAATTTTGTGCAAGAATTACATCAACAATCCAGTTTAGTAAAAGGTTTTTGACTATTCCGTTTCTTTGTGATTTTTTTTTTTAAATTGACATTCTAATTTTTGTAAAAGAAAACTAGAGCGACCTAAATTTTAGTTAGAGAAGATCTGCAATGCCATCCACAATTTCAAGTGCGAGTTTTTTTCTTTCTTTCTCTCTCTCACGCTACTTTTTGCCGAGGAGAGGGGGCTAAAAACGAATAGGGTACGAAAAATTCCATCATATTTCACTGAATAACTTTTGTACTGTGGATTCAGGAAAAATATCAGCTCAGGAACAGATGTTAAAAGATTGCGCTAAAATTGCGTGATTGAACTTTGACGAAAATCGGCTGAAAATGATTAAAAGTTCTACGGTTACTTCCGCAATGTTTAAATGAAAAAGTTTGGCGTTATATTTTATGAGGAAGTTTAGTTTTGAGTAGAGCAAGAAATTCTCAATTTAAAATGTAAGAAAGTACAAATTTTCAAAGTTAGGTTGTGAAAATACCAGTTTTAAAATGCAATTGTTGTTAAAATACTGAAAAACTAGTGAAATAAACCTGCATTGGGTTTCGCAGTCCTTAATTAATTTTAATAACCTAGCTCATAATATTTCCCACCTAAGTAAGTTTATCGATATCAACAATTGTTATTGGCATACCCTAATTTTTACTTCAGTATGTATGTGTATATCTGCATATATATATGCATAATATATGTAATATACAAAAGACTCTCGATACGCCCTATTCGTTATAGAGATTCAACGATCATCTGGAAATAAATAATTCCACTAGAATCACGCAATCATTATTGACAGCAAGTCTTTTGCATATAACATACACATGTATATATCAATACATGTATACACGCATACAAATACGATGCAAACGAGATAGATTCATACGTCCGAAGACTTGGAGTCTCTGAAAACGAACGTTTTTGGCTTTTTCGGTAAGTCTTCGACGCTTCGGCTCCTCGCTTCGGTCTTCGACGAGGAGACGTTGTGAGGCGGCGCATTCACGGATGGCTGTTCGGTGATCGTCGGGGAGGCTCGGAGACTACTTCTGTTGGCCGAATTGTTATCTTCCTGATTCGGAGGCTCCTCTTGCTCGGAAAACTTCGGCGTCGTTAGGAGTTGCAGCTCGATTTTTTCAACGGAACCGCTCTCGGCGGACTTTGATTTAATCTGAAAGATACAAATGAGATATTTATGAATTGAGATGTGGTAGATCTGCATCGCTGTTCCACCATTCAGTCCGGTTTTCGTACGACTCGGAGAAGGAGAGATGTTCAATTGTAACAGAAATCGATCGAATTAAATGCAATCAATTGTATCTACTAATAGCGCAGCCAGAAATTTCCTTTCGTTCCACCCAAAATGAATTTTCTCGCTATGTTACTCGTCGATAGAAGTCGATAGAATTGAACAAAATCGATTTGGAAAAGGGAACAGCTTCGATTTCTTTTTCGACGCAATCACGTAACGTATTATATAACTGATTGATGAATTGGATGCTATTTCGTCCACGTGGTTGGTCGAAAATGATAAGGGAAGAAGCTCGAACCGTACAAGACTCACTCAGCTTGTCAATATTGGTGCAATTCCCTAAACTCAAGACTATCTCATGGTATGAAATTTTATCTGGCAGAAAAATACTGCTTTCAAGTGTGGCAGCGTGGTACCGGGCTATAGATACTGACCGAGGGTCTAAAAGCCAAGAAGATTTTGAAGTATAATATCTTTATTTCTGGATGATTCACTATTATTAGGGAGATATGTCGTTACTGAAGAGTGCTGCTTCGCTCGTAGAATTAGTTAATACATTTTTCTAGACTTTTCGTATTTCCTAAGAGCTTCTTTCCTAACTTTAAGATTAAAATCTCTTAGACCACTTTGAACAAAATGACCTAAAAAAACAAAATTAGTTTCAAGTGCAGAACAGTTTAAAGTTGAACTATCGTGTAACCTGATTCAAAGATGACATTATAAACAACAAACCATTAGTTCCTATATAATGTACATTTCTCATTACAATTTTTACTTATATATTTCATAGGTAATGGACTGCTTTTTATTTGCTATTTGGCAGTTCCAGCTTCTTTTACATATTATTTTCAATGAGAAAAATCCGTTGTGCCATCTGCTACGACTAAAGAGTTATTTCAATTTATTGTAGGTTTGTTAAAATCCACCATGTACATTTGTTTCCGCATTTTACATTTCATGTTTTTTTAGTTCTCTTTTACTTAAGTTATTTTATGTGTCATTTTTCGATACTTAATACAGCACATTTTTGCGGCATATATATTTTATTCAATCGACAAAATTAACAGAAGAAAAGTAGAAAATTTTTTTAATGTTTATAAAGCGAGTTAAAATGTTTATAACGCAAAATTAATGAAGCTAATGTCGGGAAAAATGTTGCACTGAAACGGAATCCACCCGCAAAAGAAACGAAACACAGTAGAACTGCATTAATCCGAACTAATAGGGGATCCGGATCGTCCGAACTAATGAAACTACGGATTACACAAAATAACCTACAAATTGAGCCAAAGTACATAAACAGACTGCTACACACAGCTAAAAGTGCATTTTGAATTTAAGAGAATGAAATATAAAGTTGCAAAAATATAAAATACGGTCTACAAAAATATAGTATAAGCACTAACTAGCCTCTTTTAGTTACGCAGTATGTACATCTAAATGATTGTCCGGATTAAGTGAAGTCTAGTTTAATTGGCTTCGGATTAATGAGGTTTTACTCTACATCAATGATATGAAATGATAAAAACCTTTACTTCGAAATAAGCTTTTGAGATTAAAATTAGGACACAACAAAATTCGTTTTGCATACCCGGGTTTCTACTTCACTGTCACGTTACTGTATTCGCCGTGAAAACCGTTCTACAGCGAAGTGCATTTGGATTACTCCTTGAGTGATATTCCCTTACCAAACGACTTATATGAGGGTGAAACTTGAGATAAACATTGCGTGTCAGAAAATTCAACTTACTATACTCACACGTGGTAGTAATTTTTAAGACAAAGCTAACCAGGCAGCTTCGTTAATGGTGTGATTCGGATCTGTGTTGGTTAGGTTTGCCCCAACTTCTGTGTCGTGTTAGTAAATTCACACGAAAACTAGATTAGTGCCCGTTGCTTCCCGGATTTCTTACCTAGTACAAAATAGGTATTCAAATTAAAAATTGGATTCCCTCTTTGCGAGAGTGAAAAAAAAGTCCCTTTCTAGGAAGAAATAAGTAAGTCTTTTAATGGGATTAAAATATTCGCAGAATATAATTTATTTTTCTTATCAACATTGCTGATAGTCTGAAAAGAATTGAGGTGATCCTTTTCAAATTAATTAGTTACAAACAAATATTCCAAGTGCTCTATTTAGTAGTCGAGCTTCGACTGAAACTTCATCTGATGTACTTTTTAACGAATTTTAAACTGGCATATTTTGAAACGATGCGAAAATTCGTTCGCTTAGAAAGCGTTTTTTTAAAATAATTTTTATGACTTACCTTAAATTTAAATTTAAATTTAGAATGCTTTGGAACTTTTTTAAAATTTGAAAACCCCGCAATATAAATTCTTGGATATCAAAGTACAGTAAACCCCAATGATCCGCAGAATAGGATAGCCTGATAACCCCGAATATGCGAATTTTGCGGACAATCCATTAATTAGGCAAAAACGATACTAGAGTATACAATAGCTTAAAAAAAGCAATATCACTAGCATATACACTGAAGTGACAAAAGTCATGGGATAGCAATATGCAAATTTTCAGATGGCAGTAGCATCGCATAGAACAGGTATAAATGCGCAGTGCTTTTACAGAGCTTTCATTTCTGTTCAAGTTATTCATGTGAAGAGGTTTTAACGTGATGATGACCGCACGACGTGAATTAACAGACTTTGAACGCGGAATGTTAGTTGGAGCTAGACGCATGGGTCATGTCATTTCGGAAATCGTTAGAGAATTCAACATTCCCAGATCCACTGTGTCAAGAGTGTGCCGAGAGTATGAAATTTCAGGCATAACATCCCACCATGGACAGCGCAGTGGTCGACCGCCTGCACTTAAAGATCGAGACCGGCGACGTCTGCAAAGAGTCGTAAATTCTAACAGACAAGCAACACTGCGTCAAATCACCGTAGAAATCAATGTGGGACGTACAATGGACGTGTCTGCTAGAACTGTGCGGAGAAATTTGGATTTCTTGGGCTATTCCAGCAGAAGACCGACTCGAGTGCCTTTACTGACAGAACGACATCGCTTGCAGCGACTCTCGTGGGCACGTGAGCATATCGGTTGGTCCCTAGATGAATGGAAAACCGTGGCCTGGTCCGATGAGTCACGATTTCAGCTGGTAAGAGCCGATGGTAGGATTCGAGTGTGGCGCAGACCCCACGAAGCCATGGACCCAAACTGTCAGCAAGGCACTGTTCAAGCTGGTGGTGGCTCCGTAATGGTGTGGGCTGTTTTTTCATGGCATGGACTTGGTCCTCTAGTGCGACTGGACCGAACATTGACTGGAAATGCTTATGTGCAGCTACTTGGAGATCACTTGCAGCCATTCATGGACTTCATGTACCCAAACAACGATGGGATTTTTATGGATGACAATGCGCCATGTCACCGGGCCACAACTGTTCGCAATTGGTTTGAAGAAAATTCTGGACAATTCCAACGAATGATTTGGCCACCTAGATCGCCCGACATGAATCCCATTGAGCATTTATGGGACACCATCGAGAGGTCTGTTCGTGTCCAAAATCCTGCCCCATCAACGCTTTCACAATTATGGACGTCTATCGAGACAGCATGGCTCAATATTCCTGCAGAAGACTTCCAACGACTTGTTGAGTCCATGCCACGTCGAGTTGTTGCACTTCGCCGGGCAAAAGGAGGGCCGACACGATATTAAGAGGTATCCCATGACTTTTGTCACTTCAGTGTATTTAAAATAAAGCTAAAAACAATAACAGTAAAAGTAAAAAATGAATGTAAAAAGTTTAAAAAAGATCGCTCATTTTCGCAAACGTATTCCATACATACGTGAACAAATCGAGCTAACAGATTAATTGAAATAAATTATAAGCTAGGTCACTCTAAAAACGTATAGTCGAACAGAAGGGAATTTTTTTCGGAACAAGACTCGCTTGCTTATACTCTTAAGTAGTGTAAATCTGAAAATCAGTAAGTAGTGTTTGCAGATCTAAAGCACAAGGTAGTATAGATCTAAAACTTGACTCATATTATATTCTGTTACTTTAAAAAAGGCGTATCAAGGTCACAAATTTTGTATCATCTTCGTGAAAATCTTCCTCGATAAACCTAAAGTAAATAAATTGCCTTGACAGTTACCATGCAGATGACACAAAATTTGTGACCATCCTGCATCTGTTTTAAAGCAACAGACTATATAATATAGTAATGCAAATTTCAAAATGTGCAAGTAATTTATAAATATCTTTTTCCCGTGATAAGGGTTAAAGTGGATGTTTATTTGATCATCACCAGTGTTTTTTGTAATCGAGAATAGCGGAAAATCCGTACGGCGGAAATCCGGAGTTTACTGTATCTTCAGTTTCGATTTCGGTAAAGATCCGATTTAAACTGGATTAGTATGCGAAACAAACGCGCAAACAAATTCACGTACGTTTATTTTTATATAGATTCCCCCCCCCAAAAAAAAAAAACTAGGAGGAAATCTGACCTTGTTGAGAGGTGGCTGCGATTGACACCTCTCCGGAAATAGTGAAACGCTTTCTGTGACCGGAGAGGGAGGCACGGTTTTGGCTTGAGAAGGAAGGACTGCCGGCTCTTCAGCTATGGCCTCTGGAATATCATCTACAAGCTCTTCTTGAGACCTGGAACGATACAAGAAACGATCCCTCGATGAGTCAGAGCAAAAATGCAAGCTTGTCTCTAGAGAAAAAAGATCGGTATTTTAGGAACCTTAGCTTTCTCGGATTTTTTTCAAAGTGCAATATTCGGGCATAAACAGGGGGATCCGGCGCAAATTCTCCGAAATACAAGTTACCAACTGCAGTTTTAGGCGATACTGCAGAGTTAGGCACAAAAGCCACATCTGCACTTTTTATCAAAATTGAGTTATTGTTACCAGGTGGTTCTTTTTGATATACTATACCTAAGTACAATGTTTTATGGCAACCCGCAAATAGAAAGTATTTAAAAACGTATCGAAAAAGTAAAATCGTAAGACTAAAAATCTGTTTCTCATCTTGAGTTCACACGTAGATACGTCTTTTGCGTTTAGTACAGCAACACAGTGTTTTTGAAGTTAAAAATCAACGTAAATAAAGCACAAATAGGGTAGAAAGTACAGCAAATAGCTATTTCAAGGCTACAATGGAGCCCCTTCATCAGTGCAAGAAGCTCAGCAAACAACATGAAAGCTGTAAGAGAACTGAGCGCGAAGCACGTGTGCCCCGGTATTTATAACAAATGGGCGAGTGCGCTTGAACTCACAACAAAGCGGGAAAACACCGACCAATCAGCGATCAGCAAAACGTCGGGAGAGCGAAGAAAAGGGGGGAGGCGGCAAAGGAAAGTAGGGGAAAAAAAAAAAAAAAAGCGCGGGAGAAAACACTAGAAGACGAAATTATAAAAATTGCTTCCAGATGTCAGGGAAAAATGGAACACTGGAAAAATCATTCACCAGAGAATGGGAATTTTTCCAAATATGGTAAGCTTCCCAAAAATCGAGGTCATAAACTGACGAACATTTACAAATAATTCTAGCCGAAGAAAAATCAAAGCAGTGACCAGAAGTCCAACAATGCTGAGCAATGGAAGAGCGTGCTAGTTCTTTATGTTTAACATAATTTTGATGCTCTTTCAGACGGTGCTTAAGAGGCCGCTTAGTCTGGCCTACATAGCTAAGTCCGCATTTGCAAGAGATGCTATAAATGCCCCAGTTGCTTTGGCAATCAATGGGATGCTTTAAGTTTGTAAACTTGATTTTGTTCACAGGAGAGAAAGAAATATCGAAACCAAACTTTTTCAAAATCTTTGCAACTTGATGGCTTGTTTTTGGATAAAAAGGCAAAACAATGGTGTAACCAACCTTAGACTCGGAAACCTTGCTGGAATGAGAGGGCTTTATTAGCCTATTATATATAGAATCAATAATCTTGGGCGAGTAACCCCGATCAAAAGCCACAGCTTTTAAATAAGAAAGTTCTATTCTTATTTAAAAGCTGTGGCTTTTGATCGGGGTTACTCGCCCAAGATTATTGATTCTATATATAATAGGCTAATAAAGCCCTCTCATTCCAGCAAGGTTTCCGAGTCTAAGGTTGGTTACACCATTGTTTTGCCTTTTTATCCAAAAACAAGCCATCAAGTTGCAAAGATTTTGAAAAAGTTTGGTTTCGATATTTCTTTCTCTCCTGTGAACAAAATCAAGTTTACAAACTTAAAGCATCCCATTGATTGCCAAAGCAACTGGGGCATTTATAGCATCTCTTGCAAATGCGGACTTAGCTATGTAGGCCAGACTAAGCGGCCTCTTAAGCACCGTCTGAAAGAGCATCAAAATTATGTTAAACATAAAGAACTAGCACGCTCTTCCATTGCTCAGCATTGTTGGACTTCTGGTCACTGCTTTGATTTTTCTTCGGCTAGAATTATTTGTAAATGTTCGTCAGTTTATGACCTCGATTTTTGGGAAGCTTACCATATTTGGAAAAATTCCCATTCTCTGGTGAATGATTTTTCCAGTGTTCCATTTTTCCCTGACATCTGGAAGCAATTTTTATAATTTCGTCTTCTAGTGTTTTCTCCCGCGCTTTTTTTTTTTTTTTTTTCCCCTACTTTCCTTTGCCGCCTCCCCCCTTTTCTTCGCTCTCCTGACGTTTTGCTGATCGCTGATTGGTCGGTGTTTTCCCGCTTTGTTGTGAGTTCAAGCGCACTCGCCCATTTGTTATAAATACCGGGGCACACGTGCTTCGCGCTCAGTTCTCTTACAGCTTTCATGTTGTTTGCTGAGCTTCTTGCACTGATGAAGGGGCTCCATTGTAGCCTTGAAATAGCTATTTGCTGTACTTTCTACCCTATTTGTGCTTTATTTACGTTGATTTTTAACTTCAAATATAGTTCAGCACAAAGCCTATTTGATCATTTTTCATTTAACACAGTGTTTTGTTTGCTTTTGAGGCTTTTTATTTGGTAGGTCATGACCCCGCTCTTTGGATCCGCGCCTGTCTCCATCGGACTTCATCTTATCAGAGTGAAACCACTTACTTGCTCCCCCTGGCGGAGAGTTGCCTCAGGGATGTTCCGTCCGCGGGGGCGCCCTGCAGGCTGACCGCCCTCCGGAACACCCGCACCCGGGGCTGCTTCTCGGGCAGCTGCACCGAACTGGAGCGGAAGGGGGCAGTCACATGGTGCGCGGGGGGTTCGGCTGGAATGGAGGAAGTCGTCTGCTCGAAGGGGGGCAGGCCCCTCGCCGCGATCAGCTGGTTCAGAAGCTGCGTCAGGCCCTGGAGATCGGTGCTAAGCTTATCTTCCAGATTCTGCACTTGCCTGAGAAGAATTGAAAACGAATAAGGTTGGAACGGTAACAAACGAAACTTACTTTATTATTAATGATTTCAAACAAGCGCGGAACTCCAATTCTGGAAAACCTCTGGAAGCTTATAACTCTTGTTCTAATTAGCTTAAAAGATTCAAATGAACTCCGTCTTTCGTTATGTTTTAAACAATATGAATGACTTCTACTAAAAAATCATATAAACTTCGCTTAAATAATAAAATTCATTGAAAATTATTAAAAACTATGTTAAAAAAATCACCCAAGAATAGGAATGAACTTATGGCATAAAAAGCTCAAAAATCTGAAAAAAACTTTGAAAAGTTTGTCTTTGAAGCTTTGACATAAAAAATTAGTTAATACAACGCTATTGTAACAAACGTTAACTTTTACACATAAAATCTTTCGCCACTTAACCATTCAGCACTATGCATAATTCTTTAAGAAACGTTCAAAATTTCACCCAACAAAATATCTCCATTTCTTTTGAAGTTATGGACCTTCAACTTATAAGAATTTGGATTTTTCCTATCAGCCTTTTTTCTCCTGCCGACGACATTCCTTCCTCTCCCAAAAAGATTCACCATCTTGTTTTTCGATATAAATGATTACTGACGAATAAAATACTTATTAGCAATAACTTTATCTTTAGTATTATTCATTTTGTTTTATATAACGATTATAGTTGTCCTACCCAAACTGAGAACTTTTTTGCAATTAACATCAAAAATTACACCTATCTAAGAAATATTTCAATAACAAGAAAGGATTTTTTTATGCGAGAAATTTGCAATGTAGAAACAGAATAATAGTAATAGGAAATTGACATCCTTCTCAAATAATTGCAGGTAAGCCAAATCATGTCGGAGAACAATAAAGGATTTTTTCAATTATTTCCAGTTAGCTAAGTTGTAAGTTAATTCTTTTTAAAAATTTTGACTATTAGGGCTTTTTACTTTCTTGATAACATATGCAGATATTGCGAAAATATCGCATTACATAGAGTGCAAAAATGGCGAATCCGCAAGTTTAAACTATTTTTTTCACGCTTGGAAATTTTCATGTGTACCGTAAGATACCATCGTTAATCAAATGTACAAAAGCCGATCTGATGCTGTGGCTCTGCTTCTTCTGGAAAGAAGAAAGATTTATCACTGGAAGGTTAACGTTTCGCTTGGGAAGCTGGAAATTTATGACTTAAACCTTCTAAAGAACGCTACTCTTTCGGATCACGAAATTTTCCGAGGGCATAAACGCCAGAAATGACGAAATTTGAAGTCCTTCCACATTTCCTATAAAGTGTGGGAGTAGCTTAAGTACATACACGCGCAAAATTTTGCTTTACATATATGAATTTCAATGACTTGGAAGAAAGCTGTGTTTCCGAATATAGATGAGTTGAGAAATATGAGGTTTGTCGTTTATAATCGTACTAACATGTTTTTTAAATGTCTAATTACAATAGCCCCCCGTCATATCGTACACAACAAAAAAGCACGATTTATCCAAAGACGCTATGTAACCAAGGTCGTTAAAAATATCGATTGACGCCATTGACGTAATATTCAATTAACTAATATGTGCATTTATAATAAACATAGTTTATTCTTATATTAGGACGAATTTTTGAATAAAAACATTTAAAAATACTCTTTTTTTTTGATGAAACAAGAATTCGAACAACGAATAATTGGAAGTGTAGCGAAATCAGAAAAATTAAATGCAATTCTGAAAGGGGCAAGGTTTAGAATTTTCCTGAAAAATACAAATATTTTAAGATTTAAATGATCTCTAATTTAGAAGGAACTTTTATTCCTATCAGTTTTTCAGGGGACAGTTGAAAAGCGCGGAATTTCCGGATGAGTGATGTAATGAGGCGTGTTCTAACGAGGGGTGTCTTTATTAATTCACTATAGTTGCGCAGAAAAGCTGTGCGTTGTTCCCTCGATTGTTTGAGTACTCGAATACCTTGCCACCAAGTAAGGAATAGCTAATGCTAGTGTGCGCCCCGTTCTCTAAATAAATGGCCGATCCCTCAAGGATAGAAACAGCTAACAATGGGATAGGGCTCGCAAGTGTAGTTCACCTTAACAGTAATTCGTTTTAAGCCTTTTCGAATTAACAAGGCTCGACTCTATGAGTTGAATTTTGCCTGCAATTGAGGCAACATTTAACTAATGCTGTCGAATTTCAAAAGATTGGATTAGATCACATTTTTTTTAACATAAACATATCTTTGCAAGCTACAAATTACAGTAATAAAAAATACATACTTGAAAATGTGTAACTTAAAACTATTCATAAGCATTGCTACTGTGATCCCCCCCCCCAAAAAAAATAATGTTTTAATTTTTTTGTGCATTTTCTGAAATTTTAAATTTTAAGTATCACATTTTAACTACAATTACGCATAGTTTGTGTCAGTTTCTTTGATATATTTTTAGAAGATTTTGAGTACTTCTTGCTTTTCTAGATCTTATTTATTTCTTTTAATATTAAGACTTAAATAAATGAGTAATATTTCCGTAAGCGTAAAAAAAATTCAACACCTCCACCTTTTAAGTAGCAACTTGCAAAAACATTTCTAGAATTATAACAGGATAACGTCAATATAATTCATATAATTCAAGCAATGTAATTCATGTAGTTTATTATAATTCGAATTTCTTATTAATATTGCTTGGTCTTGGAAACAGACCTCGGAATAATGTCAACGGGTGTAGAAAACGTTTTAAAATTTTATTTTATATTAGTACTTATTAATTTTTAATGGACTTGAATCTTTATTTAAAGTAGGTAAAACCTATAGTGTAGAGTGTAGAAAAGAGCAATTTGACCACTCTAACCAGGAAACCATACGATTGTATAATAATGAGTTTTTAAATGACTAATAATTGAAAAAGCATTGCTAAACATGTTCCTGGATATGCATTTTCGCCCTTGTGATTCCGTTATCGAAATATGAAGCCTTAAAGTTTACCGAAATTTTGAAGAAAAGTCGCTAAATTTAGCAAGCTTCAATGATCAATGGCAGACTTCGTTCACATGATTTGTAGATAAATGAAGGGCTTGGGAGATGAAGGGTTTATGTGACAAATCGAAATTGCGAGTAATTAAAGTTCTAAGTTTTATTGTTGCAGTTGTTGCAACTTTTTTGTTTTCTAGTTTGTCGTTAAAAGTACGTATAAAATTGGTCTAATGACATCTACTGTTTGATGTACCAAGTTTTATTTGCTTACCTGTATCCATTGCTTACCATTGTCCAGAGTGTTCATTTTTCAAAATGTAACATAGCACCTTCATTCTCAAAGCCCTTCAAATGTCCTGCAGTAGCAGACGGTAAAACTTTTTAGAAACTAGTGAGTGGACAACATCGTTTCAAAAACTTCCTTGAACTGTATTCCCATCTTTTGCAACAAGTAATATCAGATTTTGTTCTTGAAAAATTGCTCCCAAGCAATACCCTTTCCGAAAACCGTTCATCCCACTCACTTCGACAGGTCGTCGATGCGAACTTCCAACTTGCAAAGCTCGTCGGTGGATGGGTCGCCCACGGGAAGGTCGGGACTGAGTTCGTCGCCCGGGGTCTGGGCGTTGCTGGAACTACAAGAAAGAGGAATGGTCATCGAAGATGAAGTGGACTTGTGACCACTCGACGTGGTCTGTGGCGCAGAGCTCGTTGTGGTGGGTCTGCCGTGGCTGGACTTGGATAACCTAGCGGGGAGACGGAACGAGTGTAATAAGTCACTATCAAATAAAAGCATTTAAAAACTCAGTAAGCAGCTGGGCCATTCCACGTGACGGAGCGGAATATTTGGAACTGTTTTGACAGTAGATTTTGTTCCATAGATACAAAAAAACAAACTAGGATTTTTTTGCTGGTAGCAACAGTTTAGATTTGTCATGAGAATTACATGGAAAGTCAAAAGTTCATAGTTTTAAAGAAAATGATTTAAGGATAAGCAATATAATGCCTGTGACGGAAAGGAACTCATACTAGTCCCATTCCGTCAAAGGCATTTTATTGCTGAAAATTCGGTTATTTTCGAACAAATAACTAATTTTAAATTTTCTACGCAATTCGTATGACAAATCTTTGCCGTTGCTACCAATAAAAAAATTCCTAGCGTATTTTATTTGCATTTGTAGAGGAAAATGTACTGACAAAACAGCTGCAAATGTCCCGTTTTACCACGTGGAATTTCCCAGCTGTTTCGAGGCCATCAAACACAAGCCATTTGATCAGTGCGTAAAAAAGAGTGGTTCACAAGTCCGAACCAACGGTTTAGTGAACGAGAAATAAAACCACTGCTGGGTTTCGCCCTCGTTTGCTTCTGCATAACTGAGAGTTTAGTAAAGAAAATGCTTGGCAATCGTTCTTGGTCGGCATTAAACATGTTACCATAAATCGTGAAACCTTTGGTAACTAATTACTGGCACACACACACACACCAGGATCCCCCGTAAGTACCACTGAACGGGGTAACCGGCTTGATCGAGCCCTGAAGAGCGCCGTTTTTTTTAAAATTTTAAATCCAAACCAAGAGCTAAGCAGCTAATGATTCAGTACCCCCTCAGAGGTATTATCGATTTGAACTTGGAACTTGGAGGATTTAGTAACTACGAACATATTTAACGTGCGCCGGTTACCATCAGTGAACATAGTGGATCTTTGACAGGCTTCCGTCGAAGCTGGGACCCTTTGGTTACGAATCCGAAGCCTTACCGATCAGGCCATCTTTCATGCGGAATTTGGGAGCCCGTCTCGTTTGTTCTATGTGTGTCAATCCACACTGGCAGGAAAGACTATAAATACCCCATCTGCCAAGTTCCTGAATGTTGTAGAGTGAGGGAAGGAATGTTGTAGAGTGAAATATATAAGTCAATAATCTGCAGTTCACAAGGAATATTTAATTTTGTAACAATAATTAATGGCATGCATCTGATGCTAAAATAATAATCATTTGAAGATTTTCTCACACGCAGTACGCCCCTTCTTTTCATATACAGAATAGAATCAAATATTAGCATGGATCGTCTAACCTGGACCTGGACCGACCCGACGCGGTGCCGTCGGCCTTTTCGACGTCTTCCCCATCCTCGACGTCGCCGTCGGCACCTTCTTCGTCGCCAATCAGACCACGCGGCACCTGGAGAGGACTCACCAGTACTGCCATCTTGCGAGACACTAGGGAAGCGCTCCCCGAAGCTAAAGAGAGAACGGTTCTGTGTTAACGTGGAATAACCAAACACGGACATATATTATTTTAAAGTGGTTTTTGTTTGTGGTGTTTTGGCGTCATGCTCATCATTGATAAGTTTTGTTTACTAATACTTATGCCCTCGAAGTATATGCTTATCGCTTCGCCGTTTTTAAGGTAGAACAAAGGACGAACCTGAAAATGTCCGTTTGACTGCCATCTATCGGATATGTTAGAAATTATTATGGGATAAAAGGTGATTTTAAAGCTGCATCACTCCCTCTGATGGGTGAGATTTTGTGCACAAGCGCTATCCTCGTGATATTGCCACATTAAAGCAATCCTTTGATGGCCGCTGGATGACGCTGTCACCGTTCAGAACTTTCTTAGGTGAATTTTCTGAGGCAAATGAGGTAAGTATTTAGTATTATGGGGGCATCGACTAAAACTAGCAGTTTTTTTTGAAGGGAGACACTTGCTTTGTGGACATTAGCTCTCGTTTCACGCCGAGAAAAAAATGGCCACTTGTTTAGCGCACTTAGTTGGTGAGCCCTGAGCATTATCCTAAGCTCATACCGTAAATGCCCAAATTAACCATGGAGAAGTGGCGCCATCAATCATTTACAACATTACAATCTTTCGCTGTTCAATCAGCTTAAATTGAAGGCTATTGTTGAGTACTTCTATCTGCGATGGCAATTTTTTTCACACAATAAAAGTTGCTAATAAACGTTTTCTCATAACTCTGATCTATATATTCTTTGTTCTACTGACTAGCAAGTCTGGGAAGTAATGGATTGCACCCAGCTTCATTTTCATAAATTCATAATATTGTAAAAAACTGTAGCATGACAGTAAAAACCTTTTATCGATTTGTGTATTTATTAGAAAGGAAAAAAAAAAAAAAAACAGCTGAGCGAACTTTTATTGTTTTTTTAGGTTTTTTTTTGGGGTTAAATGAAAAGTGGGGTGGCAATTCAGCAAATGATTAAGTCTAATCAGATAAAGATCTTTTCTTTTGGGAGGGAGGGCGAAAGGAAGGTATTGCTGTCAATTAACCTAAGAAAAACTTTTGAAATTTCAGTTTTTAATCGAAATAAAGAGCTTTTCAATTCATCAGGGTATGTTCACTTATTATCCGGGCGACTCTATTTGATCTTTTAATGAAGATTTTTTGTCTTTCTTACACTGATTACACTTTTTTCTTATTTTAGCGTTGTACTGACATCATGTATGGAAGCCTTTTTATTTATGGAAGCTCTGTACTTGTGATTATGCTGAAAGCTTCATACTTAACGTTTTTATAGACTGCAACAACAAAAATTTTCTTTTGAAATAAGCAAGTGATCAACTACAATGGCTTATTTAGAGTAGTAAATCATAGGTGTTGTTTTAACCAGATATTTTAAGAGAAACCAGTTTTATGGGCTACCGAGACCGTTCACTAAACGGGCTAGTATCTGAAAATGGCATGAACGCAAACAAATTTTGCCATTGCATAAGAGGATGTAAACAGCGTTGTATTTACTGGAGATCAGTGGTAAGATCCTTGTAGACTACGTTTTTAGCCCGGTTACTTCAAGATTCGCGCATTCAATGTCGGCCAGTGGCTGCTACAGCGGAGTAGTGAAACTAGTTACAATAGATCTGTGGATTGAACTTCCTACCTTGATCTGAAGATGCCAAGAGTGGTGCTCTCTCTTTGAAGTGCTTGAGGGATGTGGACGAACGCGTTAGGGTGGCGGGTCGAGTCCAGATCTCGACCCTCAAATCTTGAGCGCTGGACCCTTTGGGATTGAGCGGAGGACTGTGGCACCGGGAGCGAATCTTCGACGAACTGCTTCCACCGAACATAGCATTAGTCAAGTTGGTGACGCTCTCGATAGCATCTGGAAGACAAAATAATGTATTTTCCCCTCCACGATGACTAATGACGAAATGATGCACATGATGGTGGTTGGTTAGCTAATGATGGTAAGCGAGCTTGCATGCAAAGCAAATACACAGAGCAAACGATTTTCGGTCAGAAGAAATCACGCACTTTTAAAGATGCAGCAAAGTATGTCTAATGATCGCATAAAATCTTGCGACCTTGTACACTCTTTGACTTCGGAAGTTGTTTAATTGAATTGTAACTGAACAAGTTTCCAGAAAAAGTTCTTGACAGAAGTTTAGAGTAAATCTTGTTGAAATATCATATTTGCTGCCATGTATTTTATTTTGGCACATTCGAGGCTCAAGCGAGGTGCGCATAGCGCGAGCACAAGCGAGGCTAGGTGAGCACAGCAGCGGCACAAACGAGGGGAGTACAGCAGGGACACAAGCGAGGTGAGCACAGTAGATGCACAAGCGAGATGAGCACAGCAGCGGTACAAACAAGGTGATCACAACAAGGACACAAGCGAGGTGAGCACAGCAGGGGCACAAATGAAGTGAGCACAGTAGGGCAGAAACGAGGTCGAGAAAAACTATACAATGAAGAAAAAAGGATTGAGGACAACCCCTCCGCCAAACCTTGTTTATTTGTCATACTGATAAACCTAGTATGGTAGTGTATACATGTGTGTGTTATGTCTGTTATGACCACTTCCCCTAGGAGAAAGTTCGGGCTACACTAGCAGAGTAGATATAAGACTTTTATTAGATCTTTAGAGCAATAGAGTACTAACTCATTGCTACATTTTTCAATAATTAATCAGATTTAAATAAAAAACCACCTCTTTGCGCATAACTTTTTTTTAAAATGGGAAAAAATTGTCAATCAAACATTTTACTTGAAAAGGAATGATGCTATGTTAAAACAATAAAGAAAAAAAAAACAATTGCATACAAAGCATTGTTTCTTAAAGCAGCACACTGGGAGGCCGTGACGCAATACGGTTTGGAAGGAACATCATAATTTCAATACATTTGCGAATTTTTCTCTCTCATCGCAAATTTTCTAAGAAACAGGAGTTTCTTCCCCAGCTGGCAGTATTGCACCATAAATCTTATGTCGGTGTATCGTAGCAATTAGCGAGTTCCTTACATTGGGTTCTTATTACTTAATGAGATGTTGAATTAATACATAAAAATAAATATATCTTGTCATTGAAGCTGTAGGGGAGACTGGGGACGGTTGTGACGCGGGGCGGTTGTGACAGTCTTCATATTAGCTAAACCATAATTAATACCTGGTTGAAGCAAAGAGAGAGAGTATCAGCATGTTTGTCTGAATGTGTGTCAAATCATTGCGGTAGCCATCGAGCGACATTAACGCTAGCAGAGGGGTTGGTTACTTTTTAACAGTCAAAAGTAAGTTTTTTTGTTCGATGTCTTTTAGTAATTCCTGTTGAATGGGTACAGATAGAGAAATGAAAGTTTTCTCCCCGTTAGTAGTGAACCTTAATAGTGAAATAGCAGTGATTACTTTTTATGTAGGCTATTTTGTATTACCATGGCGATTGCTGTTTTCAAAAGTAGTGGGTTGGGGTCGGTTGTGACAAATTGCGTGGGGACGGTTGTGACACGAGTAAAACATGTTTTTATCATATTTGATGCCCATAATACGCTTGGAGAAGACAGAAATAGGGCAGTGTGACCTAATGAAATATAAAGAAGCTTATAAAGAAGTGAAACTTTTTTTTTTTTCGGACAGCTTTGGAAATGCAACGTTAATCGTAAGTCTTTGCTACGAAACATTCATTCGTAAACGCGATGGAGCCGGCCGGCGCTGTCACAATGAAAACAACGTGTGCATAGGTTATATTGCTCATAATAAAGTGCTTTTGAGCTTACATATACGCTGAAAGCAGATATGAGAGTAAAATGGCTACTGAGAAATGGTTCCGTTCATTTATGAATAGAAATGTTTCACGTCTGTTCGTGTAGCTCATGCAACTAGCCTTTCAAGAATAACAAGCTTCAATAAAACAAATAAATGTGGAATCTTTCTTTGATACTTGAGAATTGTTATGAACAGACACGGTTATGACCCACAGGATGTGCATAATGTTGCCAAAACAGACGTTACGAAATTCCAAAAACCTGATATTTTTGTAAAACTTGGTATAAGGCTACTTCAACTGAACGAGACACATTGTTAAATGTTAAACTTTCCCAGATGAAGGTTATGTTGAATTACGTTTAATATTACTTGAAATTAAAAGTGATCTAGACTGTTTTGCTGTATTTTTGAACTTGTCACAACCGACCCCAAGCACTGTCACAACCGCCCCTGGGGTGGGGTCGGTTGTGACATTTTTTCCTTTTTTGTTTAATTTGGTCCTGTGAGTTAACTATTGTACTTAGGGAGAAAATTTTAGTACTTATAAGCAGGCAAATAAACACTTTAACATAAAAACAACTTTAAACCAGCTCACAGGCATTGCTAAGGGATCTATGGGGGAGCAAATGAAAATTGTCACAACCGTACCCAGTCTCCCCTACTGGCACAAACGTAGTCAGAATTTCCTCTTTGGGGAGGGGAAAAGAATTGGTCACAACAGTCCCTACTAGTTTTATCTTGGAAATATCCATGCGATTAAATTTCAGTTAACTGTTCTTGAAAAATATGTGCATGTTGATGCTGTTATTTTTTATAGTAACTATTAATGGATTTACGACACAGGAAGGCGAAGGGACAAGCATTTTTGAGTCCTCAAATTTCGATTTAGGGGTGGTCCACAAATGATGTCGCACTTCTTTTCTACTCAGTTGATCCCATCCACCCTCTTTCCACAAAGTGTCACAGTTCACCATACTGTCGTACCAAGCACAAAAGTCTTACCAGAGGTTTTTATCAAAATTGAGTTATTGCCACGACGTAGTTCTTTATAACATATTTTACCTATCAGCAGTCGAGTCTCTATAACTCCAAGCCCCAAGGAACAGGCTAAAAGCTTCGAATTGTTGGTAGTTTGAGTTATAAGAAGTTCTAACAAGCTTCTCAAGAGCTTGGGACCTAATGAAAACTTCGAGATAAAGGAATATTCGAGTTATGAGGCTTCTAGTTTTGGAGATACTACTATTCTATGATTTATGGTCATTTGTGAATGAAAATATTGAAAAATGTTTTTAAAAAGTGAAATCTGAATCAAATATATGGAGGCGTAAAACTTTAAAAAGCAATTTTTCATTTTGAGAGTGCAATTTTTGTGCTTAGCACGGCAGCATAACCCTCCCCTTGTCCCTACATAGCATAAATATTGTTACACAAACGCTTTTTTCCTCGATCAAAGTGAAATATGTGACCCTTCTTTTATACCCCTTCCTCCCCTTGTGTCACAAACTGTCACAATATCCCCTCACCTCTTGAAGCGTGACATCACTTGCGGACTGGGATCCGAACAGAGACGTACCGGATATGGAGTGCCGGACACCACTCTTCTTGGCCTCTCTGCCGACAAAGTCGAGGTTAGCGGGGGTGATGTCCAGCCCTGCCTTGTCCGGCGTGAACTCGAGGGTTCCGTGACCGCCGAACGGGCGGTGGTCATCGTCGTCTTCGTAGTCACTGAAGCCAGGGATGCCTCCTTCGCTCAACATTACCGACCGCCGGTTGGTGCGTTTTCTCCTAGGCCGTGGGTACTGGTACGCATAAATTCGCGGATCCTCTGCAAGTACATTATTGGGCAGCATTGTAAAATCTCATCCTGGACGAAGAGACATTATTTCGAAGGGGGAAAAAGATAAATATTCGGGAAAGAAACCTGTAGTCTTTCCAATGAATCTAAGCAACACATTAAAGAACTCTTATTGACATAAGGCCCAGTTTAAAGACAAATTTCTGAAGTTATCAACATTACCAATAGCCGGTTGGTGCGTTTTCTCCAACGCTGTGGATACTTGTACGCATAAATTCGCGGATCCTCTGCAAGAACATCACTGGGAAGCATTGTAAAATCTCATCCCGGACGAAGAGACATTATTTCGAAGGGGAAAAAAAGAAAGAAAACACGTGAAAGAAACCTGCTGTCCTTGCAATGATAATAAGGGATACATTTTGAATTTCGATTGACATTGAGCCCAGTTTAAAAACAAATTGCTGGAAGTATCAACAATCCCAATCTCTGGTTGGTGAGTTTCTCTACTAGGCCGTGGGTACTGGTACGCATAAATTAACGGATCCTCTAACACGGGAAAGAAATCTGAATTTTTTCCAATTAATATGAAAAAAAATATTATAGAGTTTCGATTGACTTTAGGCCCAGTTTAAAGACAAATTGCAAGAGGTACAAAAATTACCCATCTCTGTTTGGTGCGTTTTCTCCGAAGTTGTGGGCACTGATACACATAAATTCACGAATCCTCTGCAAGTATATTATTGAACAGTATCGTAAAATCTCACCTTTGATGAATTAACATTGTTTCAAAGGGTAAAAAAGAAAGAAAACAGGGAAGAAAACCGCCCTTTTCAATGAATATAAAAACTTTTAAAGCATTCCGATTGACAAAGTGCCCAGTTTAAAGAAAAATTGCTGAAAGTCCCAACATTATGGCTAGCCGTTTGGTACGTTTTCTCCTAGACCGTGGGTACTGGCACGGCTTACTAGAGGGAGTTGGTCGTGGTACTGGTTGGTACTCCTCTAGTTGGTCGTGGTACTCCTCTAGTTGGTCGTGGTACTGGTAAGCATAACTTCGCGGCAGCATTGTAAAATCTCATCCTGGACGAAGATACATTATTTCGCAGGAGTGAAAGGAGAAAAAAACCGGAAAGGAACCTGTGGAATTTCCAATAATTATGAGCAAAACATTATAGAATTTCGATTGATATTGGGCCCAGTTTAAAGATAAATTGCTCGAAGTATCGACATGACCGATCGCCTGTTGGGGCATTTTCTTCGTATGTACTGGTACGCATAAATTCGTAGATCCTCTACAAGTACATCATTGAGGAGCATTGTAAAATGTCATCCTGGACGAAATTAATTAATTCGAGGGGGGGGGGGGAGGAGAAAAAAAAGGGAAAGAAACTCGTGGTCTTTCAATGAATATAAGCAAAATTTCTTGGTTGGCATTAGGTCCAGTTTAAAGACAAACTGCTGGAAGTATCAACATTAGCGATAGATGGTTGGTGCATTTTCTCCTAGATTTTGGGTACTGGTACACATAAACTCGCGGATCCTTTGCAAATACATCATTGTGCAATCATTGTAAAATCTCACATCCTGGACCAAAATATGGGAATATAATGGACTGGGGGTAAAAAGAAAGAAAACGGGGAAGAAACCTGTGATAGTTCAGTTGAATATGAGCAAAACATTAAAGAATTCCGATTGACATTAGGCCCACATTGAAGACAAATTGCTGGAAGTATCAGCATTATCGATTGTTGGTTGGAGCGTTTTCGCCTCGGTAATGGTATTATATACATTTACGGATCCTCTGTAAGTACATTATTGGGTAGCATTGTAAAATCGCATCCTGGACGAAAATACATTATTTCAAAGGGAAAACAAGAAAGGAAACTGCCGTCTTTTCCAATGAATATAAACAAATTATTAAAGAATTCCGATTGGCGTAAAGCTTGCATTGTTGCAGTTTAAAGACAAATTGGTAAGAGTGTCAACATTACCGATCGCAGTTTGGTGCGCTTTTTCCACGACCATCTGTACTGGTACGCACAACTTCGTGGATCATCTCAAGTACATTATTATGAAGTAGGGTGGTCCAAAATCATATGGAAATAATGAAAGTTAATAAATATTTCTCTCCGCTTAGTTGCTCTTGCCTTACGAAGCAAAGTAAATTACCAAAACAAGATTTGAATGAATTGGGGTACGTTTAGGGGTCACGACAAGTTGAAAGTTTTAAACATTTATCGCGCGGTTATTAAAGTTCACCGTATGCAGATCACTTCGAAAGAAATCTATTAACTATTAAAATTTACCAAAATTTGGAGATGTCCTGAGCACCTTCTTCTATTAGTTCTACTGTACTGGGAAAAACTTTCAACGTACAAGAAAAAACTCTGATGATGATCATGTCATTAAATCTTAAAATGTTGCGTTATAAACGTTAGCATTTCAGCTACTTGTATTATGATGTTCGTAAATGAAAAATACCTTTTCTGCAATATTTCTTTGCTTATTTTCATCATTATTAAAATTCTTCCAGCAAAAACGGTGTTTTAGTAAAAATTCCATGTGCACGGTGCATGTTAACCAATTCATCTATATTTTTCCTTCAGTTTTTTAATACTACGTGAAACAAGGGCGGACTTGTGGAGAATACGATTTTTTAAAATTTTATTTTTGGACCACTCTATTGTATTGCATTGTAAAATTTCACCCTGGACGAGAAGAAGTTATTCTGAGGGGGTAAAAAGAAAGAAAACGGGAAAGAGACCTGCGGTCTTTTCAATGAAACAAAAACATTAAAGAATTCCAACTGACATAAGGCCCAGTTTAAAGAGGAACTGCTGGCTGGCAGTATTGTTTGGGATTAGATTGCATACTATATCCACAACGCTCACTACATGCTCACTATATCCACAACGCTTAAAAAGGCTAGTTTAAGGATTTGACACCAGTTTTCATTCGTCAAGATATCCAAAAGATTCTGAATTTAAATTTTCACAAAAAAGTTTGAAATAAATTTTGGAAAGTGTCAGGTACTGGCTTATTGGATCTTATCATTTCGAGCACCATGAGTTAGTTTGTATAAATTTTGTTGGCAAAGAATTAGCTATTCCCTCAGAAAGAAATTGTTTTGAGTTAAAAACAGATTTACATTAAGTACTCAAAATGTATTGTTAGAACATGATGCAGTCTTAGTTAGGACTATGATAAGGTTGTGACATAGTTCACTGGACTAACAAATGCAGTCCCCAGCCGAAAAAGAAATTTCATAAATGAGAAAAGTGTCAAATGTTTATAAAAAATTGGATGATGTAACTAGTGTTCTTTTGCCATATTCATTAATTAAAAACTTTAAGAGTAAAACTAAGAGATGGTGGAGTTTCGTATTTCTCTGAATTATTTATAAATATTTTTATTAAAAAGTTGTGTATTCATCTCATATTAGTAGTCTTTAGCATATAATCAATAAAAGAAGTAAAGTAACTTGAAATGAGTGAAAAATTATCACTAATATCATTTCAATAATTATAATAATAAAAAAAACAGAGTGGTTTAGTCCAGCGCCTAAACTAATATCAGTCTAATTTAGTTCAAACTAAATTGATCAAATTGATTGGAATCAGGTTGAAATGAATGAAACTAAATTTTACCAAAGTGAAATACACCTAGATTGATTTCAATACTATTAAATTAAGCTCAGATAAAATTCTTCTGAATGAACGAATGAATGAGTAAATAAAGTAAATAAATGAATTGAGTGAATGGATGAACAAATAAACGAGTAAATAAATTAATAAATAAGGTTTTAAATTCATTAATAAACAAATGATCGAATGAGTTTCTAGATAAATCACTGATTGATAAATTGAATGATCAATTGAATTAACTGAAGGATTGGTTAAACGACTGATTGAATGAGTGATTGATAAAATGAATTAACTGATTGTGTGATTATTTATTATAATATCAATGATGGATGCTGTACTTTTAAATTTTTAAATTAATTTCGACTAAAATAAATGTATTGTGAAGCAATAAAAATTGAGAAAAGTTTATAACTGACCTGATTAGTTATTATGCTAAGCCGAAAAGTTCAAAATTAATATTAGTAATGAATATTATATTTAAAATATTTTCATACTCACCATCTTCAGATACACTTGCTGGTCTA
Source organism: Uloborus plumipes (assembly GCA_038373865.1). Lineage (NCBI taxonomy): Eukaryota > Metazoa > Arthropoda > Arachnida > Araneae > Uloboridae > Uloborus > Uloborus plumipes. The sequence goes on from JAXGGA010005579.1 coordinate 76,935, forward strand.
TAAGTCAATTTGTTTCGAAATAGTTCTGGGTCTACTCCTGCTTGATCACCCTGTGTTAAAAAATAGAGAGATGAGGCTAAATGAGTAAAAACCCGAAAAAACGACGTTTAAAACACAAATAGATGAAGTTAAAATTGGCGA
>JAXGGA010005580.1:0-77065 GCA_038373865.1 Uloborus plumipes
AGGAGAATGAAACAAGACCCTTCCCAAGTCAAGGCCAAAGAAAAAATAAAAGTGCATTTTTTGGACTTTAGTTTTGGAAATTTTCCAAGAGAAAATCCCCATGTCCCAACACCGTTCCGAAGTTCCCGGAAGGGGACATTAAAAAGAAAAAAATCTAGAATTCCAAGACTGAAACATTTCCGAAAGCGAGCCGTTTAGCCTCTACCCTAACTACCTTTTAAAAGATTAAAAATAAATAAAATTAGAAAAAAAAAAAACGGAACTTAGGAATGTTAATTTAGCAATATTCTCTAGGGGAAACCTTGTTCCCCCAACCCCCGGTTCCTCTTAACGCCCTTAAAATTTTGTTTTCAAGACTTTAATTTAGAATCATATTCGAGGAATTTCTCCAGAACCCACCACCTCTCCCTATTCTCTCTCTGACGTAACCAAAGACTCCCTAAAATTGCCTCTTTGGAACTTGTAATACAGTATTATAAATTTGTCTTTTATTTGTTTATTTTGTATGGGAAGAGGGGGGTATTTCAAGGTCTTTAATTTTGTCTTTCCCTTCACTTCTCTAAATTTCTAGCCGCTCCCTGGAGACAATCGTGGGTACGCCACTGGATGGGGGTTGGGGGCTGGGTGATAAGTAGCCCGGTTACACACATCTGTTTGCTTATTGTATAGTAGTTTGGACTTGAAATATTTTATGAGTGTGAGTCACATATGATGCACAGATAAAACATATCCTTACAGCTTGAGGTGTTAAACAAGCAAAAGGAACAGGGGTTTGATTTAGATAAAGCCTGTTTTTATCTGTTACAGTTAAGTTAGTTTTCTTGAATGAAACTTTCCTTTCTCCTTAAAAGGACACTGAATTTTATTAGCATACTAGCTTAATACCCGGCGTTGCCCGGGTGCTTATTAATACGACATAGCATTCAGGAGAAAAAAAGTTTGAAAGAGTTCTATTCATATGGGTATAAAATAATTTGCATCAATCTGTCTCTTAGGTACAAACTTTGAAAAAAACTAAAATATTACAGAAAGTTAAACGTTTACAGAAAAAATAGTCTTATCAAAAGGTGAAAATTAAAGATAAATGTTGTCTGTGCTTTGCCGCGCCCACTGCCATGAAATATATGCACATGGAAGTGAAAAAATTGCATCAATTTCACCCGCCAAATTTAAAATATTAACTTTTCTCTATTAATTGTTCCCACCCACAAAGTAAAAATTATTATAACTCAGAAATAAATCTATTTCTCGTTCTGAAGGCTTATCTCCATTACAGACGCAACTGTCGTCGCATTGCAAATTTAAAATTCAAACCCGTGGTTCTTTTTATAAAGTCCACATGAATTATGATTGTTTTTTACTTATTTCAAGGCTAAAAGGAAAAAGGTGAGCCTTAAATTGAAAATTCATTACTTTAATCGTAATCATTGTTGGAAAATACTCACATTTAAAAATCTTAAATTTCATCAATTTGAATGCTAAAAGGCCTATCTCGATTACAATATAAATAGGCTAGATTCCTATAAAAGGGTCATTTTTTGACAAAAAATTTAAATTTGAGCTTTTTAGATTTTTTAAAATTTCAAGACCCCGCCGCATATAAGCTACCTTTACCCGTATAGAAACCTGGGGAAATTTCCAGCCAATCCAAAGCCATTTCCAATAGGTTGAAAGACACGCCCCCGTATGACGTCGAATTTCTTACATTGTGAAATTGTGTGGATGTTGTTGCTTTTGTAGACGTCGACATACTGTTTAATTCTTTTTTCTTTTTTTCCGGTTACTATGTTTATTGTTCCACATTGTGTTTGGTTGAAATGTTATGTGCATCTAGTATTTTACAGTATTAACTTCTTTTGTGTAACTTTATATTCTTAATAAATTATCATTAGCTCACTGTTCGCTTTGAAGTATATGTATAATTTTCTTAAGCAATTTATTGTTCATTATTGATCAGTTTTTACATTTTCAATTTAGCTGAAAAGCATTTTTTAATTTATTTTAAAATTCAACTTTTTACAATTCTTTCTTTTTTATTTTTTAGAAAAAAAAACTATGACTTCGATGTATTTGAATGAATGCATGCAAAAACTTTCAGTGTGAAATCATGAAAGGATCATCTGTTACAGCAAAAAATATAGGACTCTTTAATTTTATCCAAAATGTTTTATTAACTGCTGATCTCTTCATGGCTCTAATCTAAAAATTTTTAGATATGTGCATTGAAATACATTAAAAAGGAACCATTGTTTTAAAAAATTTCAAGAGTGTTTAAAAAAAAACATCGAATTTTTCAGTTTTTACTTTATGCGTTTATTTAAAAATAAATTTTATTTGATTCGTTTCTTCATTTATTTTTTCAAAAAGTATTTAAGTTATAAATAAAATAAACACGAAATCGTTCTGAAAATGAGCTATTTTACCACTGTTTAAGTGCTTTTTAACGAATTTCCGAAATTACTTACCAACTGTGAGTGAGAAATTGTTTCAAAATCAATTAACGGTGGTAAAAAAAAAAAAAAAAAAGGTTTTTAAAAGTTTCGTGAAAATCTGTATTGATGTAAATAGTAATATCGCATACATGGTTACATGGAATAATCTACTAAATATCCCATTCTTGGGTGTCAATTAGCGTTCATTAATAAAATCAGCAAGAACGAAACTAGTGAAAATGTAAACTATATCCCAAGCAGTGAAAATTAATTATTCACATTTGAGAAATATTGGTCATTAACTCAAATGTCAATTGTTTCATTATAAAGATATGTTTTAAATGCGTTAAAAATTATTAAGAGTATGAAAAATTGTCAAATTCGCTTTTTAATTCAAAAAATAAGTTACCTTGACAATAACTCAAAAAGTGATTTAAATTTAAATTAGTAAAAAATTCATATTTTTCGATGTAGATGGCGACACATATTTTCATTTCGAAGTATCATTGCGAAGTATCTGCAGAAGCATTTGCCTGTTCTTTGAAGGATGAAATTGAATCGAAATAAGAAAACTGTTTTCGTCAGCCACATTCAATTAAAGTTCTCATTTTCAAATGCTAATTTGCATTCAGCAGAAGACAATCTGGGCAGTGGCGTAACGTGGTGGGGGCAAAGGGGGCACTCGCCCCCCCCCCCCCCGGGCGGCACTTTGCTAGGAGCGGCAAATTCTGAACTTGAGATTGAGATTTTTTTTTTTTTTTCAAGAGCGACGGTTTTTTTTAATTTTTGTTTAATAAAGAGGGGCGGCGTTTTTTTTTTTTTTTTAATGACAAGTTTTGTATAACTAAATATGCATCAAAAGCTTTCTTGTCCCCTCTCCCTTCAAATCAAACTTGACTGCATGCAGCATGCAGTCCGTTCTCACTGGCGTTGACACGCCGCAGGCAACACTAGGACAAGAACCTTGTTGAAGAGAATCATAAATTACCGAAGTACGTGCTTTCCTTAAAGGGACGCGAATAAAAAGAACCCTTCATCTCTGTAGAAGAAGGGGGAAGGTTTTGGCATGTACCCTGTACCGTGTAGGACACATGGCAGGGGCAGCATAGAGCCGCTATATAGACAGGCCGACGCATCAAGATTAAGTTTCACCACTTTGGATCCAACTTATAAACTTTTACTTTCAATTTTTCATTGTTGCGGAACTAGGGTTACCAAAAGAAGTTTTTGGCGCATTGCTGAGCTTTGCGAAATTCGCGTGCCGCTAATAATTGCTTACAATGAAAAATTACCAAAACGCAATGTCTTGCCAGAAAAGACAACCTATCAAGCACTCAAACACGTTCTGGATCCAAAGTGGTCAAACTTAATCTTGATGAGCCGGCTCATCTATATAGGGGTCTTAGGGCAGCAGTTTCTTCAGTTAGATTTCAATTGAAGTCAGGCCAGCGTTTTTACCATAAAATCTTTTTAGATCGACTCAACAGTTTTGCGCGGGTATTATTTGCTAATTTGAGGTTCTTTTCGACACATGAAACTATTTTTTTTCTCCTCGAGGTGTCTATTTCGCAAAAGAAAAGACAATGAAAAGGGATGCTACTTCTTGTTCCTCATCAAGTTAATCTTGTTCTCCATCGAGTATTAAAGGCAAAATATTATTCTATAATATTTGATAGTACTCCCGATGTTTCACACATCGACCAAACAAGCCAAGTTGTGCGATGTGTGAAAATTGAAAATCAGGAAATAGAAGTGGTGGAATCTTTTATAGATTTCATTGAAACCAAAAACAAAACCGCTGAAGACATGACTGATATGATTTTGAGCAAGCTCTGGAAGCTGATGGCCTTGATGTGATGAACTGCAGAGGTCAGACGTATGACAATTCTGCTGTCATGGCTGAAAAGCATACAGGAGTGCAACAAGGGTTTAAAGATATAAATCCCAATGCTGTATTTGTACCTTGCTCAAATCATTCTTTGAACTTAGTTTGTTTACATGCAGCTTCCTTTGAAACGAACTCTGTTACCTTCTTCGGTACATTAGAGCGTTGCTATGCATTCTTTTCCATCTCAACACACCGTTGGGAAGTTTTAATTGCTGCTACAGGCAGAACTATGAAAATAATTCAGGATACACGGTGGAGTGCTATGGCCGAAGCAGTAGACATGGTGTGGGATAAATATCAGGAAATTTTGGAAGCGAAAGAAAAACTGACAAAGAACGGCGAAAGCTTGAACACTCGGACAGACGCAGGAGCTTTGCTTATTGCAATGCAATCATTTTCTTTTCTGTGTTTTTTAGGTCTATGGAAGCCTGTACTGCAGGAAGTCAATGATGTGTAAATATATTTACAAACAGCTGTGCTCATCTTGCATCAGTTTGCATACAAAATAAATGCATTGCAGATGTTACTTACAGAGAAGAGAGAAGAACTTATAGAGGGTGCTATAAGTTATACGAAAACTTTGAGCGAAGATCTCGGGATTTCAAAGGATCGTCCCAGAAAAATAACGAAGAAACATATGTTTGGGGATGGAAGCGAAGATGCTGCCCTGACATATGAAAATGAACTGAGAAGAAAGTTATTTTCTTCTTTGGACAAAATAATAGTAGAAATTCTGGATAGATTAAAGCATTTACAGAAGTTGGCAAACAAGTTTGCCTTTCTCGTTCCAGCCAAGCTGCTAGACGTTAAAGACGGCAGCTTTGATTTAGAGCACTTCAATAGCGATGTTGATGAAAACGAGTTCAAGCTTGAACGTATGAGGCTAAGGACTTTCGCTACTGCCACGGGTGATATTGATGAATTGATGAAGTCAAGCCCACTCGATTTATTCAAATATATAGTCAAATTCAGACTAGAAGTCACCCTGCCTATTATAATCATACATCTCAGAATCTTTCTCTCAATACCTATTAGCAATGCCAGTTGTGAGAGAAGTTTTTCAAAATTGAAGTTAATTAAAAATTACCTAAGATCAACCATGAGTACCATCAGATTATCCAATCTGGCAATTTTGGCTGTAGAGCATGAAACAACTGACACAGTCGATATTGACAGCATTGTGAAAGATTTTTCTATGTTGAAAAGTAGAAAAATAAAATTTTAGGTAAAGCAGTTTTTTCCCTTTTTTTTCCTTTCCTTTTTTTTAATTTTAAGTACAAATCTATCAGGTATATTATAATTATAGCTTTTTTCCTTTTTCAATAAAAGATTTAAGCAATGCTACCAGTGTATGCTGTTTAATAGTATTCTGCTTAAAATGTTTTCATTTAAGGAAAATATTATCTCTCATATTTCAGTAATTTTAGAAAAAGATTTATTAGAATTTTTCGATCAGCATTTCCTGTTGTAGGATGAATACATTAAAATGTAAAACATGGTGTGGATAAAAATAAAAAAAAATCCTATTTTCATTCAGTAACAAATTAAAAATGTCATAATTTCTCGGGTGGGGGGGGGGGGGGCAGGAGAAAAGAAAAGACGCGGCAAATATGGTGCATACCCCGGGCGGCAAAATCCTGCGCTACGCCGCTGAATCTGGGAATACACTGGGACGCATGAAAAATAGCTTTAGACCGACGTCATACGGGGGCGTGTCTTTCAAAATATTGGAAATGGCTTTGGATTGGCTGGAAATTTCCCCAGGTTTCTATACGGGTAAAGGTAGCTTATATGCGAGCCCGCCTATGAGAATTCTAGGGCATCAAGGAACTCTGTGTCAAGTTTGGTGAAAATCTGACGCAAACTGTGGATTTGTATAGAGAACAAGTATATTTACATACACTCATTTTTATAGATACCAGCGGGTGACCGAGCTCCGCTCGAGGAAAACAGGTATCGAAGCTAACTCGAAGATTTAAATTTTCAATTGTGATTTATCAAAACAATACATGCCATAAGAAAATTTGTAAAACCATTGGTAAAAAGATAACCGGTTAAAGTGCACCATTGTAAACTATTCTAAACAAAGTTAGAGTTTGGAAAGGGAACTATTCTATACAAAGATTAAGTTTGAAAAGTCATAGGAAATATAATGTAATTGATAATAAAAAAAACTATACAATTAAAGAAATGGTACAAAGTGAGCAGTGTAAAGATTGAAGTGTGTTGAAGTTCAATATTTTTGACAAATTTGTTTAGAAAAACCAAACCTCGTGATTCCTCGTGGCCAAAAACCCCAGACCCCCAAGTTTACCGGAGTTAATTAATTCTGGGGCGATTTTCGACTTGGCAACCATTCCTTGTATTACCCCTAACGTTTACCAGGGGACCGAGCCCGGTCGGTTAAAAAAAAAAGAGGTTTGTAAACTCGTGTTTTTTTTAAAGTGCGAAGTACTTATTTAGATAAACTTGAAAAGTATTTTTGAGCGTTTGGTTGCAATTACGCATTCAAAACAGCCGTAATTTATTTTAAAAAACACAACCCTATTTAATCCATGCTCACCGTAAAATCACACCTAATTTCATTTCATTTGGCGCCGAAAGCGCGGGAGGATTTGATGCGAATGGATGCAGAGTCTCTGTTCTCCAGTACGCATTTGGTTCCAGTTGGTTTTGACTTTCACTTCACTTCACACTCCAGGTCCCCCCCCCCCATACATACCACAACTCGCTTTTTAACTGGGATGGGGCCCTGAAGAGCGCTCTGCTCATTTTTAACCAGGCCCAAGGGCCGAGTAAACCCTTGCCCCAGCACACCCCAGAGGTTTCTTTTCACTTGAAGGATTTTGTGACCACGAACATTTTTAACGTCCCCCAGCAACCATTAATGAAGACGGTGGATCTTTGATCGGCGGCTAAATGATCTACCCGAGACCCTCCGGTTACGAGTCCGACGACTAACCGATTGGACAACCGCGGCCTCAGACCCTATTTTGACGAGCCGACGCATCAAGATTACCACTTAGGATCCAGCGCGTTTGTGAGGATTGTCTTTCCTGGCCAGTTATCGCTTTTTGGTAACTTTTTACGTAAATTAACAAAGCTTGGCAATGTCCCGAAACTTTGCTCTGGTAACTCTAATTCCTCAACAATGAAAAATGAAAGTGAAAGTTAATAAGTTGGATCCAAAGTGGTGAAACTTAAGCTTGATGCGTCGGCCTGTCTATATAGCGGCTCTACCGCTGCCCATACCCAATTCTAACTTTATTTTAATCGATCTCTTTTAAATTTCAAACCAATAACAATTCTAACATGTTGCCAAAAATTATTTGCCAAAAACCATAAAAACATAAATTTACGCTGATGTGATTAAATATGAAATCCATTGTTAAAACGTGGTTGCTATGAAACAGTATAACAATAAGAGTAATCATAAAGAAAATGGTGTAGTAAGAAATCTTCTCAAACTTTTCATGAATCCTATCTGTAACTCCGAACTGTTCGACCGTAGCGCTTCAAAACCGACGCCAATCGATTCCCCGTGGCCAAAAACCCCAGACCCCCAAATTTACCGGAGTTTATTAATTCTGGGGCGATTTTCGACTTGGCAAACATCTCTTGTATAGGATAGACTAGTGCATACGAAAACAATGAAACATTTCTAGCGATCTTACTATTTCTATGGTAAACAAGAGTGATTTTATTCAGACGAGTTTTTTCGAATTTCTCTAGGGCGGGGGCGAAGGGGCAAAGGCTGTGTATACTGAATGAAAATGTAATTGGGGGGAAAAAAAGGATACTGTTTTGTAAAAACAGCAATCTTTCAAAACTTAGTAAAATAATCCATCTTAACCCTCGTAAATAGAAGTTTTGGTTCAAATATGCTTTTTTTTAAAAAATAAGTTAACAATTATTTATAATGAGAAAAATTAATTGTATTCATTTGGGAGAAGCACAGGCCCTTCTGTGTCCCTGAGCTCCTTATAAAATCCGTTTCCGACTATAAAGGTTCAGATCCCCCCCCCCTTCCCTCTTAGTCCTGACCTGATTAAATTTTGTCTAAAACTATTTTTGGATTTGGAATTTTACGAGTTTTAACTCCCGAAATTCCTCAATTTGTACTTGGATATTAAACTTATATTAGCAGAGTTATACAGTGTTAATTGTAGGGGTGCTCACCCCCTCCAAGAGCCATGCCCCCCCCCCAATACCATGAAGGTCCCCCCAAGAATGTGAGCTCTTCTCAAAATACTGTCAATGTCTAAAAAATGTCGAGTGTCAATGTCAAAATGTTTATGGCGAAGTCTGCGCTATGAGCCCCCCCCCCTTTTTGTGGGCACTTTTGTTGATTGTTTACTTCGTCCAAGAATTGTTGGAGGGTTTTTTTTTTCTTTTTAATTTTATGTTTTATCTCATTTCAAACGCAGCATCATTTTCCCAATTTTTTTCTCCAATATTATTTTTTTTATTTAAAATAATTAATTTATATGTTATTAAAGATTATTAAAATTTTATATGAAAGCTTTTTAGATAGTTTTTGTTGTCAAGTTCTTTTTTTTTTAAATTATTTTAAACTGCTTCAATGCATTCAAATTCAAAAAGCAAATTATTTTCAATACAATATTAAAGCAAAATACTGAAACAAATCTGTTTAAGAAAAATACACGGCTTGAGTGCTTTTGCGGGTACAAATATTAAGAAAGAAAGCCTAGTTAAAGCATCTTGCGGCAATTCCGCTGATGATTATGAAAGAACAAAGCAGCATCTTTGTTATAATTCTTCACAATTGACGTGTTTTTCAGCTGTCAAATCTCGTTAAATGTATCATAGCAAAAAAATGTCGCCAATTTCCAAAGTATTTCACTGTTGGCGAGATCCAACTCCGCGGAGCATGGCAACCCTGAACGGCACGCCAAATTCGACTTCGCCGGCTTCTGGCAATCTTTATGTTTCACGTGTGTTCTTGAACTTGCATAGCTTCGTGTGTTTGGAACTGACAGTGCTTTGCGTGTAAATATTGTTTTTCAATACCGATCATCCATGTCAGTGAAAGTATTATGTGCCTTTTGAAATATCCTGACTTTGTCTGTGAGATTGTTTCAAGAAAAAAGAACGATCACAAAGTTTGATGCCGCAAAAGAAGAAAAACCGGAATATGCAACAGCGTGGCCGTTGATACAAGGAGGTGAGTTTGCTTGTCAGTTTGTTTGATCGGATGTTTCAGAAATTCTTATAAACAATTTTGTGGACTTTGTGAAGAAAATTGTTTTGCTAGATCACCAATCATATCTTGGAAAGTAATTTGTTGCATAATCTGATAAATATTTTTACTTCTCAAACTGTTATATTCTTTGAAGGTTGATTTACATTCTACAAGTTTTGCTGAATGAGTATCCGGTGATCAGGGGTGCCTATTCCCTCCTAGGGCGTTGGCGTACAACCTCAAATGCTTCAGGGCACCCTCCAAAACTAGTACCCACAAATAAGATCAAAAACCCTCTCAAATCACCCCCCCCCTAAACATTTCGTTAGGGCAGTTTATGCCGTGGACCCCCCTCGTGGGCACACCCTGCGCTAAAAAAAAAAAAAAAAAGCAAATGCATGCGCTTATAATTCATAAGGAAAATTTGTTCTTTTTGTACAACAATTTTTCATTCTATTAAAAGTATAAAATGTGTTAAGTATATAATGTGTATAAGACAGTAAGTAACCTTGCAATGTGCATGCCATACATTTGGTTTGATTTCCATAACAGTTCAGTGTTTTTTGCGAATTAAAAGATTGGAATGACAAAAAAAAAAAAAAAGATTGTAGGGGTTATTCACGAGTAATGTCATGCATTTAGGGACAGCGCGGGGAGGGGATAAACTTATAAAATTGACAGGGGGACAACAGGAAATGTGACATCACACATTTGGGTAAAAATAGCAACAATTGTGTATTTCAAATGTTCATGAAATAAAGCGTGACATGTGGCAGGGAAATATATGAAATGTGACACTTTGTGACACACGGGAGGGAGGACAAAAAACGATGTCATTTTTGGCGCCAAAACTCAATCGCCCCAACCCGGGGGGGGGGGGTGGATCATTGTGGCAATTATTACTCTTTGATGTATTTTTTGTTGTTTCTGTTAGACATTGATGTTTGTTTGTGAAAACCCTAAACTTAGAAATTGATAACTTAAACAGTAAACTCGATTATCCGCGATTGTCTCGGGGAAAAAAAATTCTCAGTTAACTTTATTCTTGTAGAAACTTAGTTAACTTTATTGATTTTTTTGCTTGAGAACCTCAAATACAAATAAATTTTTATGCTGTACTTATCGTCACTGTTTGTACATATCACGTTTTAAGTGTAATGCAATTATATTTGACTGAAGGACATATTTTTATCTCATGTACCTGTTATTTTATGCTTTTTGCGGATTATTCGCGATTTTCGTTATCCGCGATACTCGTGCCACCACCCAATTCCGCGGATGATCGAGAGTGTACTGTAATATTTTTTCATTTGGAATTATTTTTTCGGATGCAGTAAACATTTGTGAGTTTTTATAAACGTGAATGTATAAAAAAGCTACAAAACAATGTCCGCGAGTTAGCTATTATTACGCGGTATTAATTAATTTTCTTCGGGGCGATACGTGAAAATTAATTGGCTTCAGATAATTCTGTATTAGGAAGAAAAAAAATGCTCCGACTTACTCCAACACAAGAAAATTTCCTTTCTGTTAATTAAAAAAGTTTTGCTAGACGGCGCATTCATCATTCTATTTTATTTTTTTTTTTTTTGCTGATGCCTTTCTAAATTAAATTACTCCCCCCCCCCCCCCGTCTGTCTCCTTTTTTCCAGAAAAAGGATAACTAAAAAAAAAAAAAAACCTAAATATCTAGCAATCATAAAAGCTATTTTGATTTTTCCTCTAAACTAAATGATAAATTAGTTTATTTTAGTAGTTAGGTTATTTGCTTTATGTGTGTGTGTGTTTTATACTAAAACCCTTTGTCTATAATTGTCTTCTAATTGCCAAATCGTCAGTAAAACGGGCCGAATACGGAAATTATTGGGAGGTTACAGTGACCTCCCTTGATCTCCCATCAGGGCGCTCCTGATTGCGAATTCCCCCTGCTCCCCCTCCCAAAAATTTAACTTCGAGGCGCCCCTGTGTGCAGGCGTGCCCATCCCCCCCCCCCCAAGCTCAATGGCGCAAATCCCCCCCCCCCCAAATGTTCACAACCCTCTTATCCTTTTTATTTTCACCCCTCTTTTTTATTTTATTTTTTTACATATTATTTATTTTTTTAATGTTATTTATTTATTTTTTAAACATTATTTATTTGTTTTTTAAAATTGTAACTATTTGTTTACACATTAATTTTTTAAAAGTACTATTTATGCGCAGAATATAATCGCTTTTTTCCCCTTCCAGACATTCCAATCACACACACGAAAAAAAAATTAATAAATAATAATAATAAAGAAATTTAAATTAAAAAAATAAATTAATAATTAAAAAAAGATTAGTAAATAATTTAAATTTAAAAAATAAATAACTTAAATAAAAAAATTAGTTAAAAAAATCCCCCCCCCCCAAAAGGCGCATCTTGCGCCATAATCCCCCCTTGTGGCAGGGACGTCATTTCAAGTTTTTCCAGGGGGGGGGGCAAAGGGTCCAAACACAATGCAATTTCACCGGAAAACATAAAAAACCACGCCCACTTATATGTAACTACATTGATTTCTCAAAGCCGGGGGGGGGGCAATTGACCCCCCCTGCCCCCCTTAAATGACGGGCCTGCCTTGTGGGCACCCCTTCCTGTGTGTAGAGGTGCTCATTTTCATTTTCCACACAAAATGATTCGCAAACCAAAATAAGAAAGAGAGAGAGAGAAAAGACTATTAATCTGCAGCCCCTATCACCACAAGCATCAAGGTCAGCAGGGTGGAAACGCATTACATTTAAACCCTTTTTGGAGAAACTTAGCTTTTATTATCTTTATTATTATTATTATTATTTGGAGCAGGACGGGAGGATTTCCCCCTTCTGACACCTCTAAAGCACGGGGCTGTGAGGCTGCGATTGCTTGATAGATGTCATATTTCAGCTCTTGTAATGTTCTCGCCTTACGTTAGTAGAGTTTAGCCTCTAAATATCCCATAAGAAAGAAATCGCGAGGTACTGGATCGGGTTACTTGCCAACCATGGAATGTCCCCCGTAAATGTAAAACAGGGATCTTGTACGCATTAAACGTTTTCCCTTTGGCGTTTCATCGATGCCCTTTTGTGTGCAACGACACCATCCATTGGGGGCGCAGTATATCCTATAAAGGCTCTTGTGCCAATAAACCCAAAACAACCAACCAACCAACCATCCGTTGGGGACCAGAAATCGAGACCAATAGTTCTCTCAGTCCTGTAGGAGGTATTTGTAACGAGTTGAAGAAACTGTTGCTTACTTGTCGTCTTCATCAAATAAAATATGGATTTGTTAGCGGTGGCGCTAGTCATTCCGGGCCCTTGTATACAGCCCCGCAACTGCCCCCCCCGAATCCCCTATTAATATAACTCTGCCATAGCGTCCCAGAAACTTCGGTGGAAAGTGTGGAGTTATTTCTGCCACACTCTATACTGGCACAAATTCATTTAATTTTGAGAATAATCCAGACTTCCTGTTCGTTAGGAAAAATATCTAAAAATCTCAGTTTCGCTGTAATTTATTTTAATTGTCTTGCTAGAAGTTTTCATGAAAAATGATCACTGACGCACATGTTGAAGAAAACACACGTGCAAATTTACTTTGCAATGTGACGTTCTTATTTTAGATTTCTACTTCACTCTTTTGTGTTTGTTCATAATATTCGATTTCGGAAAGTTCACACAACTTTCTATGTTTATACAGATGCGGTGTTAACGTTTTATTGCCACATCGCGCATGTTTATTCCGCTCAGCAATCATATAGTGTTTTTTTCCGTCTACAAAAAAAATTTATTTCATTTTAACTACAATCATTTGTAAAAAAATAATGGAAAATCAGCACATGAATAAAATTTTGACCTTTCTTTTGGATGCAAAATTATCAATTTGCCTTGAATCCCCAAATTGACTTATTGGACGTCTTGAGCTTTCTATCATCCTGTTGCTACTAGGGATGCACCGAGTAGCATTTTACCGAGTAGCCGAGTACCGAGTACTCGGCCTTTCACTACTCGGCCGAGTACCGAGTTGCCGAGTACCGAGTACCAATTGTTTTTTAAAAAATCATTGACATAGAGCGGTACAGGGTTAGAAATCATTACAAAATTTTACTGGTCTTCTCGACCAGTGAGCAGGAATATATGCTGGTTAACAGACAACATCACTGGTCCACCTTAAATCATTAATCACATTTTTTTCTTTAAAAAAAATGGTGGTCCTTGGATTGTTTTTATGGTGATTCGCGGCGAGTTTTACTGGTCTGGAACCAATGGACCAGTAGTAAATTCGAACCCTGACATATGAACTGATGATTGGAATGGACCTCTATATGATAGTTCTTAGAACAAAAATCCCACTGAATTTAACTTATGCATTGTTTAAAATATTTTATTTATTTTGTCAAAAATTTTAGAAAAAAGTTATTTTTAAAATGAATAAATATTAAGTATCAATTAAGTTGGAATTATATTAATCTATTATTGATTAGTTCTAATTCTCTAAACTTGTTCGTCAAAAAAGTTCGTCAACTTTCTGGCAGTGCTTTGATGAAGTCTCAAATGCACAAGAAAATGTCAATAGTGAAAATACCAACACTGAATTCGAATACGAAGAGATGTTAAAGAAAGAGATGGAGTCTTTTTTTTCTGGAGAATTACTAAATAGAACAAATAGTCCTTTTGCTTGGTGGAAAAAAAATAAAAGTTTCCTATCTTATGCAAACTAGCAAAAAAGTTTCCTAGTGCACCTTCAACTAGTGTGTACAGTAGGGTGGGCCGAAAAAACACTTTTTTTATCTCGAATTTGTAATAGCGCGGAAAAGTTGCGAATTATGAAGACAAAAAGAAGGAAAAAAAAATTATCGAAATCGGTTGATATCTTCCGATCGCGCATAAGCCCTAAAGTTTGACAAAAAATGAAAAAACTTCATTTTCGCGATTTTGTTTTTTAATTTTTGAATTTGATGGTTTCGAAATGTAATAGTGCGGAAAAGTAGCTAATTGTAAGGACAAAAAGAAGGAAAAAAAAATTTTATCGAAATCCATTGATATCTTCCGATCGCGCATAAGGCCTAAAATTTGACAAAATATGAAAAAAACTTCATTTTTGCGATTTTTTTTGAAAAAATTTCGAATGAAATGTTTCCATAATTTTTTCGCGCGGAAAAGTTTATAATTATGAAGACAAAAAGAGGGATAAAAAGGAGGAAAAAAAATTATCGAAATCGATTAATATCTTCCGGTCGTGTCTAGGGCCTAAACTTTGACAAAATATGAAAAAACATAATTTTTGCGACTTTGTGTTTAATTTTTTGAATTGGATGTTTTCGTAATGCAATACTTGTAACATTTGCTAAAATAGCCTTAAAACATTGTGTTTTGATTTTGTTTTGGTCAGTTAATATCTTCCGGTCGCTCATTAACCCCAAATTTACTCAAAATAATAATTAAAAAAAAGTTACATTTTTACACGTTTTTGGTTTTTGATGAATAATTTTTTGTGAAACAACCGTATTATTTTTTAAGACAGACTGACAATAATCTAGAAAAACAAACTACCACAGGTTCAGTCGATATTATTCAGTTGCGAAAAGACTTAGAAACTCTCATGCGTAGACGTCGGGCAGCAATCCAGGCAACGTCGCTACCCTGGCAACGGCTCTCTTCCACTCCATCGCCGCCTTCCTAGGAATACGTCAGCTGTCTGCCTATATTGTTTTTTCAGTCTACGTTTCTATGTAGTAATCGCGATGTACTATTATTTAGTTCAATCTATCTGTTTAAATTTTGAAATTCTTATAGTCTTCTGTAATGATGTAGTTTTCTGCTCTGTGTGAACTCGGTGATTTAACGAAAAAGTTGTACAATGGACGAGCCAAATAACAAGACAAATACTCTAACAACAAGACAAATATTTCGCTGCCCCACATTTGGTACTCCAAAAGAACTGCCATCAAACAAGCTGTCCACTGGCAAGGACATCATTAGGTGCCGTACTCAAGGAAGGTTAAATTTGGCACTAGAAATTAATAATGGTGTCTTCGCCAGTAGGCAGTTAGGTTGATGGCAGTTCTTTGGAGTGCCAAAAGTGGGGCAGCCAAATATTTGTCTTGTTATTAGAGTATTTGTCTTGATATTACATAACTTTTTGTTAAATCACAGAGTCCACACACAGCAGGAAACTACATCATTACAGAAGACTACAAGATTTTCAAAATCAAAACAGCTAGATTGAACTAAATAATAGTACACTGCGATAACTACATAGAAGCGCAGACTGAAAAAACAATATAGGCAGACAGCTGACATGGTCCTAGGAAGGCGGCGATGGAGTGGAAGAGAGCCGTAGTCAGGCGAGCGACGTTGCCTGGATTGCTGCCCGACGTCTGCGCATGAGAGTTTCTAAGGCTTTTCGCAACTGGATAACATCGACTGAACTTGTGGTAGTTTATTTTTCTACATTATTGTCAGTCTGTCTCAAAAAATACTACGGTTGTTTCACAAAAAATTATTCATCAAAAACCAAAAAACGCGTAAAAATGTAACTTTTTTAAATTATTATTTTGGGTAATTTTGGGGTTAATGCGCAACCGGAAGATATTAACTGACCAAAACAAAATCAAAGCACAATGGTTTAAGGCTATATTAGTAAACGTTACAAACTATTGCATTACGAAAACATCTAATTCAAAAAATTAAACAAAAAATCGCAAAAATGATGTTTTTTCATATTTTGTCAAAGTTTAGGCCCTAGGCACGACCGGAAGATATTAATCGATTTCGATAATTTTTTTTCCTCCTTTTTATCCCTCTTTTTGTCTTCATAATTATAAACTTTTCCGCGCGAAAAAATTATGAAAACATTTCATTCAAAATTTTTTCAAAAAAAATCGCAAAAATGAAGTTTTTTTCATATTTTGTCAAATTTTAGGCCTTATGCGCGATCGGAAGATATCAATGGATTTCGATAATTTTTTTTCCTTCTTTTTGTCTTTACAATTAGCTACTTTTCCGCACTATTACATTTCGAAAACATCCAATTCAAAAATTTAAAAAAAAAATCGCGAAAATGAAGTTTTTTCATTTTTTGTCAAATTTTAGGCCTTATGCGCGATCGGAAGATATCAACCGATTTCGATAATTTTTTTTCCTTCTTTTTGTTACATTTGCACATTCTTAGTTAATTTTCATACTTATTTGGTATTATAACTTTTTAAAAACTTATACGTAGAATTCAGTCATATTTTATAAATATATTAATTGCAAATGATTGCATTATATATATATTTGCATATTTTTAATTATTGAAAAACGTGTCTTGAACTATTCAATTTTCTACAACTACTCGGTATCGGCCGAGTACCTGATCCAAATTTGGCCGAATACCGAGTACTCGGCAAATTGGCCGAGTAGGCCGAGTACCGAATATTTACCAAGTACTCGGTGCATCCCTAGTTGCTACAAATCATCCCTGAAAAATGACGTCATGGTTCAGACGGAGCTTGGTCTTCTTCGCTCAAGACTTATTCAAATTTGATTTTTGAGCACACTAGGACAAAGTGTTTTTTTTTACAAAGATATATATTTAATATACGTGCTTATTTATTGTGTAGAAAGCCTCATTCCCAATGCCATAGTCTATCTTCTGTTATCGCATAGGACGACATACTCACTTTAAGTCAGCTGTGTTGTTCACAAATGATATAACGTTTCAAGGGGAAAAGGGTTTCGCGAATTTGACAAGTGCTGGCAAGGAGGTTAAAGGGGAGGGGAGCTAAATCTTTGCTATCTAAAAAGCGGTATCGAATTCTCACCGCCCGCCAGAGGACGCTCTACGCAATCCCTCCGCTTTCCTAGAGGAATCAATGTAAATGATACTGTATCTGTCATCTTTTTAAATGCTGATATGGGAAAGGAAATATTTTTTTCAACTGGGTTTTGGTGTAAATTTTCGACGGACATTATGAATTAAATATGATTTTCATCCCAGGGAAATAGGTGCCGTATTCTTTGAGATATAGGTTTAATCGAATGCACTTACCAATTTGCCCAATCTGACAGAATCTGTCATTTTTTACAGACTGCTATTGGTAATAATATTTTTTTTTTCAACTGGAATTTGGTGTAAACCATCGATTAACGTAATGAACTAAATATAATTTTGATCTAACCGAAATTTTTGCAGTATTTTTTTAGAAAAATGTTTAATCGGCTGCATTTTAAAAATTGCCAAAAAATTTCGGTGGGATCAAAATCACATTTAGTTCATAATGTTAATCGATGGTTTACACAAAATTCCATTTGAAAAAAAAAAAAAATATTACCAATAGCAGACTCTAAAAAATGACAGATTCTGTCAGATTTGGCAAATTGGTAAGTGCATTCGATTAAACCTATTTCTCAAAGAATACGGCTCCTATTTCCCTGGGATGAAAATCATATTTAATTCATAATATCCGTCGAAGATATACACCAAAGCCCAGTTGAAAAAAAAATATTTTCTTTTCCATAGCAGCATTTAAAAAGATGACAGATGCAGTATCATTTAGGCAGGAATTCAAGTGAAACACGGACGATCGCAACTCACCAATGCAATCGCAAATTTCCAAATTTGGGTTCAAATGAAACGTAGCAATCGCTACGAGATGCGATTCTAAAGGCCGATTCAGATTGCGAGCGACGCGAACGAACGAAGCGTTTTTCGCTCGCTGGTCAAAAATTCCGATCATTCATACTAGATGCGGGCGAAAGTCACGTGATGGTATTCACCCACTAAGGATAAAGTGCGCCCAACTCGCGAGAGCCAATGAAATCGAATGTCCACGCGGTCAAAACAGAGCAAAGATGGCGCCTTCCCTCTAACTGGCTGGCGCTCTCGTTGCCAAATTTCTTTCGCCTTTCGCACGCGAAAATATCTAGCATGCTAGATCGCTCGCGACAGGCGAATTTTCGCCGCGTTGTCATGGGAACGCATTCCGAAAACCTGTTTCGAGGGGAAAAGTTCGCTTCGCGAAAGCGTTTCGCTCGCTATGTGAATCGCGCTTAATGAAATTCGACTTTCAGTAGCGATTGCAATTTGCGATCGCCTCGAAGCGATTGCAATGGTGTTTCACTTGAATTCCTGCCTTACATTGATTCCTCTAGGAAAGCGGGAGGGATTGCGTAGAGCGCCCTCTGTATGTGGCAGGCGGTGAGAATTCGCTGCCACTTTTAAACTAGCGCACCCGTAGGACATTTGTTTCCTTATTTCTACTTCGTGAGTGCTGGCATAGGTTAACAAGTGTGACTTCTAGCATTTATGTTTAAAACAGCGTGACATGTGACGAGAGGAGGGGAAGGGGTAGGGTGAAACGTTACAGTTTGTGACCAAGAAGGGAGAGGTTTCAAATTTGTTGAAAAAGAGACATCCTTTGTGGACAGTTCCTTTCACGGGGGACAGCTCTCTTTGGGAAGTCAGTGACCCCCTCCCAGACATTTCTTTATTGTCAAATTTTGTCTGACAGTTTGGAAAATCTGGAGACAAATTTCAAAATTGCAATTTTTAAACGGCCGGTTATACCTTTTCACTAGATTTGCTGAAGTATTCTTACCAGGGTCGTCAAGAGGCTGTGTTAGCTTAGTCAGGAACTAATGGCCCGCTTCCGAATCGGAGTATTATTTTATAAGTTTTATGGGGGACCCGGTGACCAACCTGACAAGGTGCCCACCTTGGCTCTCGGCGACCCTGTCCCGCTTACCCTTATTTTATCATGCGGCAAAGTTTGGAGTTCCAATCGGAAAATAGTTTATTCCCCTCTTCCCCCAATTTAAATTTGAGGCTCCCGTGCCCTTATTCTCGGAAAGCAACATACGGTGACATAGGCGGCTGGTGCACCTAAAAAGGGGGGGGGGGGGCAAGAGAAATGTATGGGAGGATGTAGATAGCAACACCTCTGAAACTGTTTGTTTTTTGTGCAGAATTTGCTGTATTATTTTATTTTAACATACTATTAAAAAAACCGAATATGGCCTCAAAAAGCAAGACGGATGTTTATAGTAGACGTCCCCCTTCCGATTCAAAGTTCTATTCTGATGAAATGACACGAAAAAAGTACCTTTTAAAGAATTTTCTGTTTTTATTTTCGCTAAATAAATCAATCCACTGAGTAAAAAAAAAAAAATCTTCAATCATCATTAGATTTTAACTTTCGAAAGTGAGGGGGCAAGGTCCCTTCACTTTTGGAAGTGAGGGGACAGCCCTTGTCCCCCTAGACGAGCCGCCTATGTACGGTGAAATATTGTGCAGCTGATTTAATTTAACAAGTCCTTCCGCCATCCTTTTCCAAAATAACGCAATAACACAAAACCGTTTTACCAAAAAAAGAAAGACAGTATAAATTTCCCGCGGCATATTCAGCATTCCATTTCCCCAGTTCTGAATCCAGAGCGTGTTCCAGTGTCAGTTACGTCAGCCCTTATCGTTTGATGTTCGTCGGTCAATAAAAGCTTTCGTGACGCGGTAGCCATTCCGTAAGCGTTATTCAAAATTAACGCGTTTTAGAACCCAGACAAATCTTTTATTGGACGCATTGTGTTTCTTAGTTTATTGTATTCTCGGTTTGGGTTGCGCACTCTTGAAGGCATGCCATTTGAATAGCTCTCAGACTTGAGTGCTTTTAAGAGTTCGGCCGTAAAGCCGCTCATTTAGTTTTCGTGTTTTGAATGAATGGGTCGCTGTCAGAATGTTGTCTTCGTTCTAATGGTCATTTTGTTTGGAATTTTGTTTTTTACAGTGGCTGTGAGACATCTTCTTTTGAGGGTCTGGGCTGCGATGCAAGTTTCTAGTGGTGTGCCACGTGGGTCATGAGAACTGAGGTGGACACAAACCCGTCTTTTGGACCACCCCACCCCGGGAGAAAATTATCAATTGTTTTTCCAACGCAGCTTCCCCTGTCAAGAGAAAACACGGAGCAGGGGTAGATATAAGGAAGGGGCGATGGGGGCAATCGCCGCTTCGGTAATTTTTCGAAATTGTAGTTTCCAAAATGCAATTCTATACGAGTTTTAATGAAGTTGGGGGAAGAAGGTTTGGGGTCCCCCCCCCCGGAAATGTTTCGAAATTAAAGTCCGAATCCTATGCGAGCTACATTTGCAAACCAGTATGCCAGTAAAAAGTAATTGAGAAATATCAATTGCCCTTCCCTCGGAAAATTTCTGGATCCGCTCTTGACACGGAGTGTTCAAGAGTCACCAGCGATTCTATAACGTGCATTATTTTCCGTTTTTCCTCGTAATTTTCCGATGCTAAGTCAAATAAAATTAATTTTAGGCACGTCATCCTTGTATCATAATTCCTATCAGACATTTGATCGATTTGTGCTAATCACTTTGTTGACTTCCTCATCTTGTTTGTGTAACTTATGTGAGCTGCCTTGTTCCATTTCGGTCGTAATTTTGATGAGCGCTTCTTTGTCTTCATGGATTTTTGTGTTTTTTCATTTGCATCTCATGCATTTTTATCTTTATTCCATTTTCTTTTGAAGTCTTTGTCTCACCGTTCAAACTTGAAGTTTGATTAACATTGAGTTTTCCCCAAATTCGGGTTTGTTTGGAGCGATTTCTTCTCCTTTCCAGCAGTGTTTGAAAAAACCCGGGGTTTTTTTTTACGAAAAAAGCCCAGGCCATCTGGTTTTTTGATCAAATACTCTTTTTTTTTCAGGTTTTTTATGGAAAAACCAGTGTCTTTTCGGGTTTTTTCAAAATCACTTTTCAAATAATTCATTCTCTATTGAAACATTGCATACCAAACTACAGCTTGATACTTTTACTTTTCATAGAACCAGGGGAATCCTGAAAAGAGGTCACCGTGACCTCCTAAAACATTTTCTTATTCAGCAAGTTTGGAAAAAATATTGTAATATTGATTTTTTAAAAATACCTAATGAATGACGTCCTTAATAGATGTAAGTATAATTATGTGCACACTTCCGTATTCAGGTATCAATAGTTACTGTTTAAGGAATCGGGCGCAGTCACCACACAGGTTGACTACTTTTAGCTAATTTTATGTGATTATTGCAAAGTAACCTCGCCTTAAGCTGCTGTTAAAAAGACAATCCTTATTAGTTTATCAACAGATTTTCCCCAACCAGGGGTGCCCACAGGGGGGGGATTATGACGCAAGTTGCACCATCAAAATTTTTGGGGGGATTTTTTAAAAATAATTTAATTATTTATTTAAATTATTTATTAATTAATTTTTTAATTTAAATTATTTCTTTCGTTTCTTTAATATTATTTATTTATTTATTTATTTGTGTGCTTGGAATGTCTGGAAAGGAAAAAAAGCGATTCTATTTTGCGCATAATTCGAACACTCAGAAAATTAATAATATATTCAAAAATCAGCTATAATTTAAAAAAATAAATAAATAATAATAAAAAAAATAAATAATATTTTTAAAAAATAAATAAAAAAGAGGGGAAAAAATAAAAATAAATTAAAGCACAAGAGGGTTGTGAAATATTTTTTTTTTTGGGGGGGGGGGATTTGCGCCATTGAGCTTGGGGTGGGGGATGGGCACCCCTGTCCCCCCACAATGCAAAAAAAAGCAAAAGAAATGGATTGAAAATATTGTTTTTTTTTTGGTCTTGTTCTAAGTATTAAAAAAAAAATAAGTGAAATTCATTTGCAGTTTTAATTTCAATTACATAATGATTGGCCCAGAAATCAAGATGGCAATTTCTGAAATTGGCATTGATCAAAATAGTTATAATATTTAGTTTGTATCTGAAAAAAATGTTTTCAATCTTCCAAATTAAAAAAAAAAAAAAAAACACTTTATCGACATAGCGGGTTTTTTCAAGTGGGCCCACCCGAAATAGCCTGGGTGGGTTTTTCGGGCTGGGCCCGCTTTGGCGAACCCTGCTATCCAGCACGTGTTATGTTTTTTCTGTCGGTTGATGAAGGATTGTCTTTTCTGGCAAGTTATCGCGTTTTGGTAAATTTTCAGCTTGAGCAATTATTAGCGGCACGTTAATTTAGCAAAGCTTGGCAATGTCTGAAATTTTTCTCTGGGTAACCCTATGAAAAAGTGAAAGAAAAAGTAATGAATTGGATCCAAACTGGTCGGACTAAAGGCCCGGTTTCCTAGGAGTGAAATCGTCGATCTCAGGCGAGGCGACGATCGCCGCCTTTTCTGGATGCTCCTGGGGGGGGGTGACAAACAAAAACACAACCACTCACACACACGTCCCAACACCCACACACAACCAACACACACACCCCACCCACACCCCCCCCCCCCCACACCCCCCCCCCCCCCCCCCCACCCCCCCCCCCCCCACCCCCACACCCCCCTACCCCCCCCCCCCCACCCCCCCCCCCCCCCCCACCCCACACCCCACTCACCACTCCTCTCCCCCCCCCCCCCCCCTCCTCTTCAAATCTTTAACTCCCAACAACCAACTAATTTCATAAAACACTCTTATACCACACTCAAATCCCTTCTCACACATTCCTCATCTAAACATCTCCATACATACTTCTCAATACATAACCATCTCACCAACCCATTAAATCAACTTATCTACTCTCTTCTACCTCTACCTAAAAAACAAACTTCCCCTCAAATCATAAACTCTATCCTACTCTCTTTACATGCCTAAACTTCCCCCTTAAAATATTAAACAATCCAATACTATCTTTTCCTCTCTCATTCAAACAACACCACAAACACACCCCAACACCACCCACCCCACACCACACCACCACCCAACCCCCACAACACCCACACACACCCCACCCACACCACCCCACCACCACCAACCCACCAAACACCAACCACCAACCACACCACAAACCCCCACCACAACCACCACCACCCCCACACCCACACACCCCCAACCCACCCAAACCACCCCCACCAACCCCAACACCAACCCCACAACACACACCCAACACAACCCACACCCCCACCAACCAACCAACCCCCACAACCCCCCACCCACAACCCCAACACCCACCACACCCACCCCACCAACACCCCCCCACCCACAACACCACCACAACCCACACCAACACCCCCCACCAACCACCCCACCACACCCACACACCCACCACACCCACCACAAACACCACACCCCACCCACACCAACACACCCCACACCCCCAACCCACCCCAACCCACACACCACCCACAACCCCACACCCCACAACCCACCCCACCCAAACACCACCACCACACCCAACCACCCACACCCCAACACACCCACCCCACACCCAAAACCACCCAACACCCCAACCCCCCCAACCACCACAACCCACCCCCCACCCACAACCCACCCCACACACCCCCAAACCACAACCCCACAACCACACCAACACCCCCAACCCACACCCCACCCACACACACCCAACCCACAACACCAACCACCCACACCACACCCCCCCACCACACCCCACCAACCACCCCACCACACAACACCCACACACCCCCCAACCCACACCAAAACACACCCCCAACCCCCACCACAACCCACCCACACCACCCCACCAACCACCCCACAACCACACCCCCAACACCCAACCCCACACCAACCCCACACACACCACCCACACCAACCACCCCCCACAACCCCACCACCCCCACCACACAAACCACACCCCCAACCCCACCAACACCCACCACACCCACCCAACCCCACACCACCCACCCACAACCCCCCACACACCCACAAACACCAACACCCCACCACACCCACCCACACCCCCACAACCACACCACCCCCACCCCACCACCACACCCAACCCCACAACACCACCCCACCCCACCCAACACCACCCACCCCCACCACCAACCCCCACACCAAACCCACCCCCACAACACCCACCCACACCCCACAACCACACCCACCCCACCACACCCCAACACACCACCCCAACCCCACAACACCCACCACCAACCCCCAACCCACCCCACAACCCAACCACCACACCCCCCACAACACAACCCACCAACCCCCACCCCACACCACCCCAACACACCCACAACCCACACCCAACCCCCCACCCACACACACCCACACCCACCCCAACCACCCACAACACCCAACCACACCAACACCCCACCACCCAACCAACACCCACACAACCCCCACACCCACCACCCCCACACCACCACCACCCACCAACACCAACCCCCCACAACCCAACCACACCCACACCCAACACCCACCCCACACCACACCAACCCCACACCCCACCACACACCCACACCACCCCCAACCCCCCCACCAACCACAACCACCCAACACAACCCCACACAACCCAACCACCCCACCCCACAACCCCCCACCCAACCACACCCCCACAACCACCCCCCCACCCACAACACCCACACCAACACCCAACCCCACCCCACAACACACCACCCCACAACACCACCAACACCACCCCACCACAACCACAACCACACCCAACCCCCACCCCACACACCAACCCCACACCCCACACCCAACACCCAAACCACCCCACACACCCCACACCACCCCCACACCCAACACCCCACCCACCAACCCACCCCCACCAACCCAACACCAACACCCCCACACCACCAACACACACAACCAACCCCACACCACCCACACAACCCACCCCACACCACCAACACCCACCCACCCACAACACCCAACCCCCCACCCACCCACACCCCAACCCACACAAACACACCCCCACCACCCCACCAACACCCCCACCCAACACCCACACACCAACACCCCCACCACACCACCCCACAACCACCCCAACCACCCACCCCCCACCAACCACACCCCCAACCCACCCCCACAACCCCCCACCCACAACACAACACCCAACCCACCCAACACCACCCACCCACAACCAACACACACCCCCAACACCCCACACCAACACCACCCCCACCCCCACAACCCCCCACCCACACCCCACAACCCACACCCAACCACCCAACCACAAACACACCCACAACCCACCCAACCACCCAACACCCACCAACACAACCCCCACCCCACCACACACCCACAAACACCCACACACCCACAACCAACAACCACCCAACCAACCCACCACCCCAACCCACAACACACCACCCAAACCCACCACACAACCCCACCCCCACACCCCCACCACAACACCACAAACACACCACCCACCAACACCCACCCACAAACCCCACCAACACCAACAAACCCACCACCCACAACCACCACCCACCCACACCCACCACCCACAACCCAAACACCCCACCCCACAACCACAACCCAACACAACCCACCACAACACCACCACCACAACCAACCAACCCCACCCCCACAACCCACACCCCACAACCCACCACACCCACCAACAACACCACACCCCACACACCCCCAACCACCACCCAACCCACCAAACACCACCCCACAACCAACCACCCACACCCACAAACACCCACAACCCAACACCCCCCACCAACAACCCAACCACACCCCACACAACACCCACACCACCCAAACACCACCAACCACCCCCACACAACCCCACACCACCCACACCACCACCCCAAACCCAACCCAACACCACCCACAAACAACCAAAACACCCCACCCACCACACAAACCCAACCACCCCCACCACACCACAAACCCCCCAAACCCACACCCAAAACACCACAACCAACCCACAAACAACCCACCACACCCCACCCAACCCCACCCCCACAACCCACACACAACCCCAACACACAAACAAACCCCCCACCAACCATCCCACAAACACCACACCAAACCACCACCAAACCCACAACCCACAAACCACCAACAAACACAACCAAACCCAACCACCCCAACCCACACCACAAACCACAACCCCCCACAAACAAACACACCAAAACCAACAAAACTACCCAAACACAACTACCACACCCACAAACCACCAACACAACCAACCCATAAACAACCACAACCACATACAACCACACCACCACCCCCACCCAAACCAACAACCCACACCCACCACACCAACCACAACAAAAACCACACCCTTCACCCATACAATCACAATCATACAACACCTACCATACCCAACCTATCTTCACAACCTACTAAAATCCCCACTCTTTCCCCTATCATCACCTCTCAACCCATACCCCTTACAAAAAACTAAAAAAAACCCCCACACAAAACCCCAACAACCATCAAACAATACTATACCTCCCCTAAATATACCATCCCAACCCCATCCCCTAAAACCCTTCAAAACACAATCAAAAAATAAATAACCAATAATCCCACCCACCTCAATCACCAATCTCTTAAACACCCTTACTCCCTCTCCCTACCAAAATTTACTCATCAACACAACACCAACCCCCTCTCCCTCCTACTCTCCCCACCCCCCTCCCACAACATCCACACTCTCATCCACTCCTATAACAATTCATAACATCACCATAATCCCATTACCTCTATACAACATACACTCAAAAAACCCCACCAACAAAATCATACCCCTCACAACCCTCCCTCACCCATAAACAAAACAACATAACAAAAAAACCCTCCTCCTCCCCCACAAACAATACCCCCACCAAACCCCCCATTACTAAATACTATCAAAACCCATCACCACCTCAACCAAACCCTCAACTCACAACATACAATTCACAATTACCCACCTAAACCACTACCCCATAACAACACCACACTCCACACATACCAAATACAACCCACCTTCACCAAAATCATAACCCCATTCCACACAATCTCAACTCACATCAAACACCCAACCAACTCACTCCACACACAAATCTTAAACCCCCAAAAAATCCCAATACACTCACCCAACCTCAAAATCAAAACACCATCCAAAACAACCCATCCAAAACAACAACCCAAAACAATACAACCCATCTAATATAATCATACTCCAATCATTCTATCACTTCCAATAAAACACACTATACAATAAAAATACACCATAATACACACAATCATACTGCAAATACAAAAATAACCACACACACACCCTTACTACTATTTCCCCAATTCCTCCCCCCCCCTCAAAATAACCTTGTATAAATCTAAATTAAACAATAAAAACTTCTACACCTAATTTATACAACCATGATTTAAATAATTTCACTCCTTAGCTTTTACAACTATCTAATTTAAAAAATAAAACAACTAACAAAAATTATCTCACAACGTATACATCAAATAAGTTCACCTACAAACAAATCTATCAACCAGAATTCCCCCCCCAAACCCCCTCCTAAAAATAACCCACCAACTCATATATTAAATCCTTAAACAACTTGAACACCTATACTTATAAATAAAATACGTCGAAACAGATTCTTTTTGGTAAAGTCTTCGAAGCTATATTTTGGGTAATATTAACAGGGTGTCCGCGCACCTGGAAAGTCATGGAAAGTCAGGGAAAGTCATGGATTTCATATATGATCGAAATTGGTCATGGAAAGTCATGGATTTCAGCGAAAAATGTCCAAAAGTCATGGAAACTGACTGTTTATCATGGATTTTAGCGCTCAGGATCGGTGGTTATTTCTCCCGATCTCGGAAGAACAAAAAAACATCCATCGTCATTCTGCTTCGTTATTGCAAGGTTCCCGCGACTTTGAAAAGTCCTTGAATTTCATTTGGTCTTTCAAGAGATCTGGAAAATCCTTGAAAATTTTAAAATGTCCTTGAAAACTCTAAAGGTATTATTTTTCGTAGAAAATGTGCCGAAAAATCGGCGATCTTCGAACGTTCACGATCGTGCTCCTGCAAAAAAATTGTGTCCTGCAAAAAAATAATCCTGCAAAAAAATTGTGTCCATCGAAAAATCGGCAATCGTCGGGATTTCGAAATCGGGAGCCGTTTTTTCAAGACAAAAATTAAAAAAAAAATAATAAAATAAAAAATAAACATACCCCGAGAAGTTTTATTTTTGTGCATAATCGGCAATCGTTAAAGTTCGCGATTAGGCGCCGCTTTTTCGTTTCGCTTTACTTTTAAAACAATTTAGAAATAGAATAATCAGGATTGGATTTTTATACAAAAGAATATCTTTAACAAGTTAAACATGAGCTTTTCTGAAAAATACGTTTTTGCTGGTATCTTAATGATTTTCTTTCAACAAAATTTAGATTTGTCTGGTGGATTAAAATTATTTTTCGAATTTTTTGCCTCCATGGTCATTTTTTTTTTTAGAAATACAGGGACAGAAATACGTGTGTAATGGGTTTTGTACAACTTATTATTTATTTATTTATTTATTTATGGTTGACATTCTAACATTGAGCACGTGCTTCGCCGAAAATGGCGTGCCATTGTCAAGTCTTCAATCCTTTTGCATCCTGTAAATGCTTCAATTATTTTGATATTCTGAAGCTATTTTTATGTTGTGCTACGTTAAATATACTCATTGTTAATTTTATTTTAATAATTTATATATTTTTGAACTCAAATTTTAGCTCTTCCAATTTATTGGTTTCTAATAGTTTTTAAGAAAACACCGAACTTTTAAAGACAAAGTGCTTCCTTGACTTTTCATTTGTTTATTTAATTACAAAATACAGGCACGTTTTTCCTCGAGTTCGAAAAAATTGAGTAAAAGCTGTAATTTCAAAAGAAAAAAAAATCTCTATTTTTTATTGGAGGGGGGAAGAGAAAAGAATAGGGGGAATAGAATACATTTTGCATGCACAGACTGGCAAAATAGGGTGATCACATTATATTCTGGTCTTATTCTGAAATTATAAATTTTCTTCATTGAAAAAAAAAGGATTTGTTGTCTGATTGTTTTTATGCTTGAACAAATAGAAAATGTTGGTGTTTACCATTTTTACCATTCCTTTGAATTTACACTTGAATAAGCCAAAGAAATGCTTCCAATCTACCTTTCCCTAAAATTTTCTTTTTCATATTGATGAAAAATATTTCACGATTTTTAGGTTTTTCATATTAAATCTGTAAAGAATCTGTACTGTTCATCAGCATTTACATCACTTTTGAAATTAATCTTGATTTTTGTGCAGACCCTTTCTTAGAAGTTAATTCCTGGAAATTTTTTTAAACCTCCTTAAAAAGTACTTGAATTTTATTTTTAAGATTGTAGGGGAACCTTGTATTGGGTGCAATCTGATTAGTCTTAATAAGAGTTTCAAACAAGTTGCATTGTGTTGACCAATCAGATGAATACTCAACGTTAAAACCCGTGAGCGGCGAATTTTCCGAAACTGTGCATGTGCGCGGACTTTGTCCCCTGACTGACAATAGAGCATGTGACGCATTTATTCAATTTGAATTTCACACTTTCACACTTCTGCTTTGGGGGATAATAAGTTGTTTTGACTTTTAAATGTTGCTAAATCCTTGTACTCATTTTTTTGTATCAATAAATTGTTGCACTTGATCTGTTTCAGATATATTTAGTTAAGTTCTTTTTTTAGCTTTGGTTAAATTTATTTGCATAGCCGAAAAAAAAAGAATAGTTTCGAAAAGCAAAGGTACACTGTCTTACACCTTATATTGATATTTATGTTCTATTTTGATGTCAGCGTCAAATGAAATAGTTAAAATTGTAAGTCATGGAAAATTGTGCGCAAAAGTCATGGAAAGTCAGGGAAAGTCATGGATTTGAAAAGTCCAGGTCGAGCAGATACCCTGTATTAACTGTTAAAAAAGGGTACTAACACACAAAAAAAAAAAAAAAAAAAAACTCAGTATTTACTGCCAAAATTCCCGGAGAACTTTAAGTTCATAATTCCAAGGGACCGTGTTGAAAATTAAACAGGAACATATCTTCCAATGAGAAGAGTACCGATAATGGTAACAATTGGGCTGGGACAAATGTAATTATATAAAAATTAATCTTTTTCGTTGTTCCTGAAAAATAAAAGAACATAAAAAGACACTCTACAAAAGCCTCACACCTTCGGCGAAGGAGCTCCGAACTCTCTGGAATAAAAATTTTTTACTCGGTCAAAATATTTTTTGATGTATTTTCAACTCAAAAAACCAAAAAAAAAAAAATAAATAAATAAATAAAAATTCATTGTCAAATTAATTTGGGATATAAAGGGTTAAACCCACTCCCGTCATTTAGGGGGGGGGGGTCAATTGCCCTCCCCCCCTGACTTTGAGAAATCAATGTATTTACATATAAGTGGGCGTGGTTTGTATGTTTTTCGATGAAATTGCATTGAGTTTGAACCCTTTGCCCCCCCCCTGGAAAAACTTGAAATGACGTCCCTGGTTAAACCAAAGGTTCTGGAAGAGTTTGGCCAATCGAAGCACGCTGTGCCCCTGAGACGAATAAATATTTTTAGGGCATCAATCATTATTTATATTGTTATCTACAATCGATCGCGTCTATCTCTAAAGTGGAAAAACTGATTTTCACAAAAAGATGTTCCCTTCAACTTTCGTTTTCGTTCCGAACACCTTACGAAGCGAAATGCACTTCGCATCCTTTATAAGAAATGAAAATCCTCCATTCAAAGCTTATGACGAATTGAATTTTAGTCCTTATAATATTAACTGCATCATTTACAAAACATCTTTCAGTGACAGAAGTTCTTTTTCACGAGAAAGAACTCAGCTGAGGAGAGAAACCTGTTTAGAATAACATTTTTTAAAGTGCTGCTCTATTTCATTCATCAAATTGAAAAAAATAAAGATTAATGGATCGATTATGGTCGTGCTTATTTTGGAAGAAATCATAACGATATTTTAAATGCATGAGCCAACCCTTTTTCAAAGCCTAACACATAAAGTTGAATTGATTTGTTAAATGGATCTAATATTACTAAACGTTTAAGAAAGTACGGATACAGGGATGAGAGAGAGAGATAAGTCTCAGACAGTCTTATTTTACTGTTCCTTCAGACCTTTATTTATTTTCCCGGTATTTCTAATACAGTATCGTGACAATACAGTATGAATATAGTACACTTCCTTCATGATTGTAATCGATAATTACTAATACAGTAGCCGTCGCTTATATGAATCACGTTTGTTCTCAACTGTTTTGATTCAATAAAGCGGCAACTATAAAACAGCTGGATATTGCTCCGCTGTATTCATAAGTTAAAAAGGTTTCTTGATTTGCTTTTTGATACGATTTTCTTAGTTTCACTTGTGGGTTTGTTTGTCAGTATATGTAACTCTGAATGAAAGATTAAATTCACGTTCTTTACTAATATAAAAGCAATATACTTAGTACTATTATTAATACTAAAGGCTAAAATATATTATGTAAACTATATTTCATGTTGATGCATTATAAGTAGTGCATCTAAAAGCGTATTTTTAAGTTTTTTAAAATTAATTTAAAGACTGTTTATAACTGTCGACAACGTTTTGAAAAGTATGACCTTTTTGCATCCACAGTCAATTTTTTTTTTCTGTTTTCGATGTTTATTGAGATTTGATAACGATTTTAGAAATTTAATTTCATTTCCTTAAAACTTTCGTTTGAAAATTTTAAACAAAGAAATTTAAAATATGAAGTTAGGTGCAAAACACTTGATTTAATTTTAGTTTTGTTTTCTGTCTCCAATCAATCTTTCCAATTGCTGAAAAAAGATTCGAAGTAAGAGCTAAAATACAAACGTCAGAAAACAAAAGTCAGAAATCGATGATTATGCAGAAATAGCTGCTCCATAGTAGCAAAAAGCACTCTTCAAAAATAACATTTATTCATTATAATGAATAATCCATCGTGTATTTAAAGGACATATTAAATATTGAAATTCATGGAGGAATAAAACCATCAATCAAAATGTCATTAAATACTTCGTTTTTAATGATGTTTTGCAAAGATACAAATTCGTAAATCGATTATTGACAAGTATAAATTTTGAAACTTTGATTCATGTAACAGTTACATAAAAACCTCTTTGAGCGGCCAGCCCACGTAATGGCTAATTTTCGTGGATTTTTTGTGCCACAGATCTAATGTTAAAATTCCCCCTAACATCGGTCACCCAACCCCTCTGAACGGTCGCCGAGTGGGTTCATCATTTCAATATTTAAAAACATATCGCTGCTTGAAATGAACAGTGGCATATTTGCAAAACACTACTTTTCATTAGAGCGTTTCAAAGTTTTTGCAGTAAAACGGTATTTTGAAATAAAATGGTATTAAGGGTACTTATGCCGAATCAACTTACAGAGACGTTCCTCCTCCAAGCACTTCTTCAGAACTGACGCAATGGCGATGGCGGCTGTGTCGTTATTTACTAGTCGAAGCGCGCCAAGATAATAAAACTATGCACAACGACACTAACGATTGCTGCGTGATATTTTGAAACTAGAGATATGCCGATATTACCACAAGAAAGAGTAAAAAAAATTGAATTTTTTGATGTAATAAAAAAAAAAATCGATTTTTGCAGATATGCCACTGTTCATTTCAATTCTGATCTTCAGCCTTTAGGCTTTTTGGAGTAAAAATTTTTATAAATCTCAAGTGGCTCAATTAAACTTTATATGCCAATAGAAGAGCAGTAAATCGAAGGGAGAGAGACTAGACGATATTCGAAAGATTCCGAATCCTTTCAGCATGAAACAGTAGTGGATGGTTTGATAATTACAGTACTGACTGTGCCCCTATGGAAGGTCACGAGAGGTCAATAAAATAAAACATCTAATAAAATGACGTTTTCCCATTAAAAAAGTGTAATGCTTCATTTTAAATAATAACAAAAATGCGTCAACTTGTTAATGCTATGTATTATGGAAATTATATCCCAATTGTTAGGAAAATCCCTCAAAGAGGACACCCCTACTGAGCGGCCAAAATTTTACGGAACGAAGAAGGTGGTCGCTTGGAGAGGTTTTACTGCAGTGATTTCGTAGTTAGAAGATTGTGCACAGGGGCGCTCCGAACCAAAATTTTTAGGCGGTGGGGGGGGGGGGGGGATTATCTATTTGCCGAATGAAATTCCAATTTTAATCGAATGATAAAATTCAGTCATGCGCGCATGTCGTACTTGCCTAAAATTTAGAAAGAAAAAAACATTAGGCACACTTAAATTAAAAATTAAAAAGAACCAATAATCTCAGTGTTCCAAAATTGTCTTCAAATTGCCGAATCTTCAGCAAAATGTGCCGAATAAGGAAATTTTTGGGAGGTCATAGTGACCTCCTGTGACATCCCATCGGGGCGGTCTTGATCGTGCAATTATGCGAACTCTGCACTGGTCATGCAACCACAACAGCTGTATTTGATCAGAAGCCCTTAAGCATCTTCGTGAGCATTTGATAAGTAATTTTAACGATCAGCAATGAGCAAACAGTCCACTTGATCCGTAATGGATCCAGTTTCTCTTAAACTTACATAATAATTCTTCCGAACAAACACACGCAAACCTGAAACAATATAATGCCAGGCGATACTTATACACACACTTGTAAAACTATCATTTCTGAAAGCGCGAGCAAGCGCTCCGTGAACGTTGATTTACAATTCAGTGGAATGCCCGATTTTTTCGAGGTAGTGGATGGCAGTGCCCTGTTTCGAGACAGCAGGTGTTTTGTCAGGCGACGAATAAATCTGGAGGTGCAAAGAGGAAAGATAAATAAAGGAAAATAGGCGAAGTGGCGGACTGAGTTGTTGCAGTTTAGGGAGACACCGAATGCAGTCGAACCTGTTTATCTCCAACCTGCCTTTCTCGGAAACCTCTCTGTGTAAAAAGTTTCCCATTTTTCTGTAGTTGCAACCAGGGCTGCGGAGTCGGAGTCGAAGAGTCGGAGTCGCCGAAAAACATGTCGACTCCGACCACCTCCGATTTGGATGAAATTTTATGGCGGTGAAAACATAGCTTTGAAACTAACAGATACAAATTTTCGGCGTCCAATATCCAAATCCTAAGCATCTAGGATCATTAAAAAGGGCTTAAAATGGCGGGTCTGCTTTGGGAAACGAATTGCTATGTTTGGGCTTATGGCAAGTGAATAAAAAATATTTGCAGCAAAAATGCAATGTGTTAAAATAAAGTCTGACCATGAAACAAGAAAAGGATTAGTTTTGTACGGAGTCAAATGACAAGAGCGGCACTTGTCTTTTGCTCTGGAGAAAATGGACTTTTTGGAAGGTCACAGTGACTTCTGAGAATTGAGGTAAATGTGGTGAAATTACCTGCGAGAATTCTTGAGAAAATTGAACTTTTTGAGAGATCACAATGACCTCCCATGACCTCCAACTGGCATACCCCAGCTTGCTACACCCCCCTTGCTCATCGTTTTCTTCCGTGTTTATCTCAAATGAAGTTTCCGAAAACCTCTATATCGCGACTTTTGACGACTCTCATTTTCGAATTTCATCTCCAGCCACTTTTATCAAAGGTATAACTTGGAGACAAAAATCATCTTCTGCACAATCATTCAAAGACTATGTTCGTACTTAAAGGTATGCATTAACTTGCCACCGATATAGTCATTACAATTAGTAAAACGTGGACTCGCAACATGTCGCACAGTAAAATATTCAAAATATCAATGCAAAACAATGCATTAAGTATTTGACTTTGTTCCAATTGCTTATTTTTGTTAATTTTATCACAACTTCTGTATCTCGAAAAATCCGTGTCTCAAATTTTTCTTCTGTCCCGTGAAATTCGAGATTGGCAGGTTTAACTGTATTCGGTTTATTTCGGTACACTGAAAAAAAATGTTTTTACAGTATAATACAGCTAATTATTAGGTAATAAACTGTTAAAAATTTGCTAATTTTACAGTAATAAACTGTAAAATTGCTAATTTTTTAGTTTTTACTGTGAATTTTAGTTTTAAGCTAGAACCACTGCTTCCAGTATTATACTGTTTTTTTATTTATTTTATTTTTTTTTATTTTTACAACGACGTGTTTAACTTAAAAATTAGTATTTTTATTCTATGCCGGTTGTAAAAGAAAACGTGTAGTTTGTGTCTTTTGTGAAATGCAAACGCATTTCCATCTAACATCATAATGCAGAATGCCCAATGTCCCTGCTCCATAACTTACCATGATTAAACTTTGATTACGATGATTACTTTAATTAGTTCGTTTTTAAGCAATATTCAGCATTTCATGTGGGGTAAAATTTCTGAAATTAAAATACTGCAAAATTTAATCGTCAAGTGTTCCCTTCTTACATTACTAATCACCTTTTTAAACATTGGTGAAACGATAATTAGTTTTTAGCTGCTTATTTTATAAACAAATATTAGTTTGTTATAAAAAATATTACATATTTACTGACAGTTGAGTTAATATTTATGCGTTTTTTTGGGTTACTGTTCATATTTAAATAAATCAGCAATACTATGCTTAATGTAATGTTATAAAATTTAAGAAAAAAAGAAAAGTAACAAAGTTTAAAATTAACTGGATTTCGCTTACGTTAAAATTATTTTTCATGTGATAATGTTAGTAAGTAACAATTTGAATTAAATTAGTAAAATGGTATTTTTCATTGTGTAAAAAATATATGTGTTTGCTTAGCAACTGTCGAACATTTAAGTGTTTCCAATTCGGTTGCCGAGCATTAAAGTATCCATCCGAATCAAATATTTATTACATCTGCCAAACAAGTTTTTGGTTCGGATTAAGTTCTACCGAATACTAACGAAATATTCGGTGAAAATCTCTTGTTGCAAGATTCGAAAATGTCCAAGTTCAACATCGACTTCGAGCGAATGGGGTTTTTTATTGACTTTTTAATTTAATTCTACAATAAAAATTATTAAATTGTAATAAAATAGGAAAATAGAACTATTCATGTGTTTTTATTTTAAAACCGTTGACTATGAAAATAAAGTGGAGAAGAATTGATTGAAAATATAAAACAAAGAACAGAAAAAATAATCCGCATATGCAGATTTATAGTGATTAAGCATAGAATATTTGAATTTAAAAATAATATTTTAATCTATTTTATGGGTATATTGAGTGGGTTGCATGCTTTAGTGCAATTCCTATTAAAAAATATGTTCAAATATATTCTATATTGCCGGCAGATATCTTTTTAGGCTGTATTAGAAAATGTATTGAAACATTAGGAAAATCATTATGAAATTGTAGGGGCCACCGTAAGCTTTCATGAGGAGAGAAAAATATCTATTTCTTCTTTGAAAAAAACAAAGAGTAAAATGAATCTTATGGGTTATTATCGCAAATATGGAACGCAACAATCGCATTAAACTAATTATTTAAATTTAAATGATGAAATAACTGACCTCATTTGATTCGCGAAATTTTAGGGCGTACTACTTAGTTCAAGTAGTGAGTGTAAGTGAATAATAATAAAAAAAAAATCAGAAAAATTAAAATGTCATTCATATTTCACAAAAGTTCGATTTATATCAGGGTTGGCAAAGGTGGGCCCAGCCCAGAAAAACCCGCCCGGGTTTTTCTGGGCGGGTCCACCAACAAAAACCCACCCGGGTTTTTGTCAAAAGTGGGTTTTTGTTAATTTCTAAGTTATCCACAAATATAGTCAATAATAATATCTCATCTAAATTATACATAAAAAATAAGTAAGAAATCAGGTTTATTTGAGACAAATTTTCTTAGAGTAATTATTTATTTTATAAAATAATTATTATTTCTTCAATTTTCAAGTCATCGTCCAGAAAATTTTCCTAGCTATGATACTACTTTTTGTTGCAAAATACTTATTATTATAATTATTTATTTATTTTTTGATAGCAAATTTCAAATTTTAAAACAAATTGAAAATGCACCATTAACTTCTTGTAGATGGAAAAAATTGCTTAATTAATGTTTTATGATAATTTTGATTCAACACAAGTCAAATAATGATAAAATACTGCAATTTTTGCTTTTATTCTGGATCAAGAAAAATAAAGTTTTGCTCTCCATTTCTTCTAACCCTACTGCATTTAGTATATGATGATTTTCAAGTGCTATATTATAGAGGTACCATACCACTGACTTTAAGCACTAAACCTTTTCTTTGATTTAAAAAAAACAAAACAAAATGCGTCCCCACGCAGTTTATTACTACTAAAATAGTATGAAAAGCATTTATTAATAAATTTATAATTCTTGCTGAGTTCTAATGTTAACCTAGTTTTTTTCTTAAGATTATTTCAAAAAAAAAAAAAATCAATTAAGCGTCCCATCATCATTTTCAGCCCCATCTGAAATTAATCAGTTTTGGTTTTGAAAATAAGAAGGGGAGGGGGGGGGGAAGGAGAGACACTTTAACCCTTATCTCAGAAACACACCTATCATTGAGATATGCCTTATAAAAAAATGCAAATGACTTGACTAGATATTGAAGCAGGCTACTTAATGAGAAAAGATGATTATTTCTATTAATAAACAAGTGCAAATGGTTTTAATTTTTTAATGGTATAAATTTAAGTTTTTGAAACTTTCACCCCCTAAATATTCCTGAATTTGTAGGAAAACCCATTTGCAACAGTTCTTCTATTTTTATAAAAGACAAGTGATAAAAGTTTATAGCTGAAACCATTGTCCAAAGCTTCTTAAATATACACATTAAATATTACAAGTTGGTTGATGATAGTATTAATTGATATTGTTAATAATATTAATTATTAATTGATTGACATTGATTAAATGCAATTCAGAACTTTAACTTAATAAATATATTTTTATTTGAAGGAATGCATACATTATATATCAATACCCGCATAAGAAATAAAATTTAACATACAAAAACCCAGAAAAACCCGCAAAAACCCACAAAACCCCGGGTGGGTTGGGTTTTTGTAGAAAAACCCGGGTTTTTGCCAACCCTGATTTATATTCAATATATATTCATCATAGTTGGCTGAAAATACTCAAACAAAAGCTTACGGTAAATTCCACGCTGCATTTCAACTAAATAAAAACATAAAATGTTCATTTTAATTAGAACGTGAGAAAACGAAAATTAATTCCCGTGTTGCCACAGCTTGTTTATAAAACTTGGTCAAATCAATTCTTCGAAATTCACACATTTTCACAGTAATAAAAGTTGCACAAATTGAATTAAAAGTGCGCGATGGACCGACACCATTCTTTTTCTCTTGTTACAACAAGCAAATTCCTTTCGTACAATTGGAGCATGCAAATAACTTTTTGAAAAAATGTGCTATCAAGTAGTCTTTTTTTTTTCTTTTTTGTATCGAGCTCTTTATAAGAAAGGTATAAGCTCTTAAAGAGTTGTTTTTTTGCTTCCAAAGACCCGTTATTCACAACTCCGGAGCTCGAATATGCTACCTTGCGGAATTTACAAAATTCCTTCCAGAGGTAAAACAGTGCATTCCACATGTATGTTTTGGAAAACAAGTTGGTCTTGGTCAAATTATTGATATTTATAATTGATAATTCATTTGAAGGGACAAGTGGAAAAAGGAGAGATGTGACAATTTTTGAAACATACTTTTTACAATGGATGAAGGTGAAAAGTCCATCAGTATCCTGTCCCCTTAGTCACAGAATGGTTGGGGTAACTAAGGGCCGAATTAAGCGAAACACCATTGCAATCGCTTTGAGGCGATCGCAATAGACCAAAATTGCAATCGCTACTGGAAGTCGAATTTCATTAGAATCGCATCTCGTAGCGATTGTAACGTTTCACTTGAATCCAAATTTGAGAATTTGCGATACCATTGGTGAGTTGCGATCGTCCTTGTTTCACTTGAATTCCTGCCTAAGAATATGACCCCATTTTACTCGTTGAGAAAAATTCATTAACAAAAATTAACACAACATTTTTTTTGAAAGCTTTTTCCAGAAATTTTAAAAATTCACATATCACCTTTATCCACTTGCTCCTTCATTTCAAAAGAATGAAGAACAAAAAAAATCATACATACGATCATATCACTAATTATTCATTTCGCTTAGAAGCAATAAAAACAAAACGGCATGCGTTTGTTTTACCTCTCATAGACAGTAGCCGCAGCGCCCCCTATAGTTCGTTGGAGTTGCGAATACCCCAAGAAGCGTGGTAGAGAAGTATTAGATGGAATCTTGAATTAAAAGTTTGCATACAAAATGAAATTCCCCCCCAGAATGCTACAAAATCGTGACTAACTTCTAGACGAATTCGGGTCAGACACAGACATTTAATTATTCCATTTCGCATGTGAAAACCGCAAAAGTCCTGCTGAGCGCTGAATAATAAATCTAGCCAAATTCTTTGCTGTGACAATGAAAACTTGGCTCTTGTCACGTAATGGAGCGTCTTCGACTCCATGTCAAGAAAGGATCCTCACTCCATGAGGGCATATTCGTAAAATCGATGCATTACTTATTCGCACACAGTTACAGTTAGTTAACGTCTGCCGCCAAATGATTACGTCTCACGCAATGCGCTGAAATCTCCAAAATTGAGTTAATAATCAGCCTTGGAAGGAATCGTGCTCTTGAGGTGTGCAGCATGGGTTGCGGGAGGATTCGGCGTTTGTTGGGATCTTCGTTTGAAATTGCCGCCTGTGTAAAAGGCAGAGGGAACTTTTTTTTTTATCAACCTATCTTGGAGGCAGGGCCAGGGGTGGCCCGAATTAAAATATTTGGGAGGGAGAAATTTCTTTCAGCATGCATGCGTAGATGCATATCATACATATTTTACATCTACACTGGCGGAAAAAAAAATCCCAACACCAAGAAAGACTTGTGTTAGATAAAAGAAATTTGGTAGGCGTGTTTATACAACTGAAAGATGGCATCGATTGAAATTTCGTGTTCCGCGCATAAGTGTGGCGCAGCTGGCGTCACTCAGAACATGCAAATAAGGCTTGTTTTAAAAGCGTGTTGTGAAGCTCGTGTGTATTATTTTTCCGTGAAATTGGACGAATTGCGTTCATGTTAGCCAGGAATACCTTTTAAGAAGACGAAGAAGCCATTATTAACAGCTCACCGAGTTTAAACGAGGTCGTACAAATTGGCTACGAGAAGGTGGATTTTCATTTCGCGATATTGCAGAAAGACTTGGGTGGGAATGTTTCCACCATGCATGATTATTGGAAGCTATGGGCAAGGGATGGTACTACCTCAAGAAGATCGAGTTCCGAGCTGCCACGTAGCACGACTGAGAAGGAAGATTGCCGAATCTTGCGGACGGCTGTGGCGCATCGTACTGCATCTGCGGCTGACATTCGAGCTGCAGTTGGTACCGTCGTGACCCAAGGAACGGTAAGAAACTGTTTACTTCAAGGACAGCTCCGAGTCAGGCAGCCTGTAGCCGGTATTCCATTGACTGCAAACCATTACCTTTTCCGACGGCAGTGGTGCCACGACAGAGCTCACTGGAGGTCGGAGTGGAGATCTGTTGTAATTTTTGATGAAAACAGATTCTGAATTAGTGCCAGTGGCGGCTGCATATTGGTCAGAAGGAGGCCAGGGGACCGCCTGTATCCAAGCGGTCTACGGCCTAGACACACGGGACTCACACCTGGAGTTATGGTCTCTGGAGCAATTTCCTACGACAGCAGGGACATTCTTGTGGATATCCCAAACTCACTGACTGAAAATTTGTCGTCAGTCTGTTAATTTAACCAGTAGTACAACCCTTCATGAGTAGCATTCAAGGGGGCGTTTTCCAACCGGATAACGCTCGCCCTCACATCGCCACTGTAACGCAATGTGCTCTACAGATTGCTGACATGTTACTATGACCTTCAAATTACCAGGTCTGTCTCCAATTGATAACGTATGGGATATCATGGGATGGCACCTCGAGCATCATCCACAGTCAGTAATGACGGTCCTAGTATTGACACAGCAAGTGCAACAAGCATGGAACTCCGTACCACAAAGTGACATTCGGCACCTGTATGACATAATGCATGCACGCTTGCAGGCTTGCCTTCAAAATTCTGGAGGTTACACCCTCTATTAAATTAACATAATTTCACATTTGCACAGCATTTTCTTGAGCTCAAATTAGCCAGTGATCTTGTACATTTAATCAATTTAAACATGTTTACTAGACAATTGCATTACCCAAATTTCATTACTCTACGGCAATTTTTTCTTGGTGTTGGGATTTTTTTTTCCGCCAGTGTAATAATAAGATTCACTGCGCATCATTAAAAATCAATGAAATAAAAAAAAAGAAAGAATATGCTCTCAGTTTTGCAATGTCGAATCGTCTGCACAATGTTCCGAAAAAGCAAATTTATGGCAGGTCACAGCGGCCTCCCATGACCTCCCAACGAGTTTTTATTTACAATGTTTGGAGTCAAGAACAAGAGGAAATTTGTTTTTCATCAATATCCAGTGTCTTGTGTTCGCGATATTTCCAATGAGATTAAAATAGAAAAGATTCGATTATTATTACGGGTAGAAAGAGCAATTTTAAGGCATTTTTAAGTTGTTAAATTGAAATTCGAACGGTTCAAAATATTTTGGCATTCGAAAACCCCCTACGACCCTTCCCGGGTGGCCAAAGACCTCCCTGCCTAATTTGCTC
The DNA here is from genome assembly GCA_038373865.1 of Uloborus plumipes. Classification (NCBI taxonomy): domain Eukaryota; kingdom Metazoa; phylum Arthropoda; class Arachnida; order Araneae; family Uloboridae; genus Uloborus; species Uloborus plumipes. The sequence goes on from JAXGGA010005580.1 coordinate 41,962, forward strand.
CAGATCAGACGTAAACTGGATTTGTATAGGGAACATACACGCACACACATATTCTCTGTTTTATTTATACGAATTGATTAACTTTTTAAAAATTCCCTTTGCATGTGAACCTTTGTAATGAACCATTTTTATCTTCCCGGGAGTATAATCAGGGGCAGGGGTGCCCACACAAATTGGGGGGGGGGGGGGGTATTTATTTTTTTAATTTAAATTATTTTCTGAATTTTTTAAATAAAAATTATTCATGAATTAATTTTTTTATTTAAATTATTTTTTTTATTTCTTTATTATTATTTTATTTATTTATTTATTTTGTGTTTGTGTGTGTGCATGGAATGTCTGGAAGAGGAAAAAAGCTATTCTATTCTGCGCATAATTAGTACTTCTAAAAAATTAATAATATATAAAAAATAATAGTTATAATTTAAAAAATAAATAAATAATATTTAAAAACAAGTAAATAATATTTGAAATAAATAAACAAATAATATTTAAAATAAATAAATAAATAATATTTTAAAAATAAATAAATATCATTTAAAAAATAAATAAAATAAAAAAGAGGGGTTAAAATAAAAAAAATAAATAGCACAAAAGGGTTAAAAAATTTCGGGGGGAATTTGCACCATTGAGCTTGGGAGGGATGGGCACCCCTGATCAGGGGGTGCAACCGTCCCCTCTTGCCTCCCCCCTTTATTTGCCGTCACTGATCGTCACTTCAACTGCAACCTTAACCGTGTACGATTTCACAAAACAATCCTTGTGACACTCACGCGGCAGACCCCAAAACAATCCAGCCATGAAAAATCTATGAACTGCTCATTATTAATTGAGCGATTATTGTCTGTCTGGTGCTCTCGCCTATTACCCCCTCCGCCCATTTCTCCCTCCTCTACCGAGTTTCGTTCATGAATTGTTAAGTCCCGCTTCATTTTGGATGATGGATATGAATCAGTCTCGAACCTATTCCGTTAATGGTTCGATTCTCATAATGTGGTGTGAATGGAATCTTTTTTTGTTCATCTATTTCTGTTTCTTGATAATACTGCGCTGAACCTCCTTCAGTCGAAAAAGCCGTGATAACTTTCTGTATTTTGTATTACCAAGAACAATTCCTAAATGGAGAACATACTGGGACATGCATCAGAGAGGTACTGTCGGCCCCGCTTAAACGAATACCGTCGGTTCCAAGAAATATTATTCGATTGAGCGGGGTATTTGGTTAAGCGGGGATCTTTAACATTGTGTCTATGGCATCGATTTCGAGAAAATTTATTCGTATAAGCGGGGTATTCTTTTATCCGTTACCCGATTAAGCGGGGACGACAGTATTGCCAGTGGCGGATCCATAAAGTTCTAGATTAGCGGCCGTCAGTCGCCAACGGGCAACCATTTCATGGAAAATGGCGACCAAAAAATCAAGTCCCAGTCGCCAAAAGTGACGAGCATGTTTTTGTTCATTTGTTAAAAAACAATCTTATACTCCCACGCGAAAACAATCTTATACTCCCAGCATTTCGATTCACTTTTTGAGCTATGGAATATAAGTATTTCATTAAAAAGATGGCGACCACCATGTTGCAACTTTCGCAAATGCGAAGTGTCGCCGCGACATTAGGGGCCTCGAAGGGGATTAAAAAATGCAAATGATATAATTTTTACGCAGTTAAATGATAAGGGTTACTGAAAGTCCAGGCTGTCCTCTTGTCAGTATGGACGTCAGGCCACTTCCCCTAATAAAAGTTATAAAAAAAATCTAGTCTTTTTCCGTCCCGTGCCTTTCAAAGACTTGGGCCCCCTTGGGTTCCAAGGAACCCCTTGGGTTCCAACTTTGCTGACATGGCCTCTCGTCGACCCTGTGTGTGACAAAGGGGCCCCAAAAATGCATTACGACGGGCCACCAAATCTGTACATCCGCCATTGGATATTGCTAGAGATTTTTTTTTCAACTAGAAGCGGAAACAAATCATGTATTTTTGCAACAGGTAGGATCAGCGTGAATCGCAAGCTTCGTTGAACTTCGCATCTTTTGTAGACCAAGTAGACACACAAAACGGATTGAGCCAATTGTCACAAAACTCGGCACACAGGTTGTTTACATCGTCGTTTAATAGGTTTATACGCAATCCATTTTCAGTGCAATTTTTACAGCGGAAATGCTCGCGTATTTTCGCTGATCGTATTTGCAACAAAGTGAAGTGTTCTTTTTCACATTCAGTTCTTCTGCCATCCCTCCGTGGCACATATTTGAAAAAAAAAAAAAATGTTTTGTATCAACTCTGTAAAAATGTTCTTTACAAAATACAAGTTAGGTCACACCCGTAACACGTACGACTCATTACTTTTCACGTGCGTTTTTGTTTTTTACAAAATTGATACTTTATATTATGATACACAATATTATTCGCATATTCGAAAGTATCAGAATTAAAAGCCCTTTAAAATTCCTGGAATAAATTGCAAACATATGTGTTGCAAATTGACTGAGCATTTTTGCAAGAAAATAAAAAGTCTTCTCCATATGAAGTTTATGATCTTTAAAGGGCGAAATCATGCGACTTATTAACGTCAGTGCAAAAATAAAACTATATTTTATACGACGTCTAAAATCACTGATAACTATCATTTTAATGCGGAACGGACCTTTTGCTACAGGAATCATTTATCAAAATGCAATAAATAGGGACGCGTTTTAGCCAACCATTCATTATCTCGAAAAGGTTGCTGATAAAAATTGCTTTAACTGGTTAGTGGTTAATGATTCATGTCTTGCGTTCAGAATTTCGATTCAACTATTCTAATCCGTATGTGCTTTGAATATTTCCTTGGAATTTATTTTATCAAACTTACATTTTTGTCGTTGAAATGATGACATTAAAAAGAAGGGGTCATCAGCAAATGATGTCATGCATTAAGGAAGTGGGGGTGAGTGAAAGTGACATTGGGGGAGGGGGGTAGCTCAAAGATCTGAAATCACGGTCGCAAAGTAGGATGTCCTGAAAAATTAACGATCACGATAGCTAATCCTTCACAAAAGTCATTTATTAAATAAATCAAACAGCAAATTCATTCCCTGAAAAATAGTAAGTTTCCAAAATTACAAGGGGAAAAATAAATAGATGAATACGCCCCAAGCAAAACATAACAAGTTTTTTGTCTAGAGCTCCGAAAAGTTGTTAATTTATTACACGGAACGTTTATAGCTTTGCAGCTGACCATCCGTTCGGAACAACTCGTGCAATTTTTCGATTCAATGAATTAAAGGTCGAATCTTGTCGAGTTAAATCGATTTGCAGCAGCTTAAAAATATGTAATTTCTTTACCTTGTACAGATTTCCCAACTAGTCGCCTTGAGAGAAACTCCGTGTTTTTTGACAATGCTTAGTAAATCGTAGAAATGAACAGGGTGGTCATTTGAAGTTTTTCCAGGGTGGGGGGGGCAAAGGGTCCAAACACAATGCAATTTCATCGGAAAACATTAAAAACCACGCCCACTTGTATGAAAATGCATTGATTTCTCAAATCCAGGGGGAGGGAGGCAATTGACCCCCCCCCCTAAATGACGGGCCTAGAAACAAACACCGCCGAGACCCTCGGCATGTTCTATGACTGAAGCAAAGATAAAACTGTTCAATTAGAATTCTGTCTGCCCCAGTTCAGTCGTATTTGCTCCAGGAGCGCCCCGATGGGAGGTCATGGGAAATCACTGTGACCTCCCAATAATTTCCGTAGTCGGCACATATTGCTGATGATTCGGCATTTTGAAGACAATATTGCAGCACTGAGAATATTTGTTCTTTTTAGTTTTATGAATTGTTTTTTAAAAGATGCCTCATGTTTTTTCTCACTAAATGTTATGCATGTACGACATGTGTGCATTACCTGTGCATGCTTGTATTTTATCATTTGATAACTTTGGAACTTCATTCGGCAAATTGATAATTTTCCCCCCTCCCAAAAATTTCAGTTCGGGACGCCCTTGATTTGCGCAGTCAAATGAATAAATAAATGAAGTAATTTTCACTTTCACTGGGACGTCTAAAATCAGTCCGCTAACAATTCATACACTAATTCCTCCTCAGAATTTACATATCTAGGCCAAGAGGTTTTGAACTACGAACTTCAATGAGTGTAAGCGAATGAACAAGTGCATTATTGCTCACAGAGTGCTATCCGGTGACCTATGCGATAAAAATTATCAAAAAACGCATTCTATCAAGATGTCCCACTTAATAGGGTTTATAATTATACACAGAGCAGAGGCGGAAGTGAAGGGAAAACACCGTGGGGAAATATTTAAAAAATTCTTTAGTCGGTCAACGCTGCTGCACGCTGCATAAAACTAAGTAGTAGTAGTCTCATTTTCAAATTAAAAATAAATAAATGAAAAAATGAATCATTAAAAAAAAAACATTTTTTGTCGGACCTAAATAAACAATAAATTAATATGTGGGGTACTGCTATGAACATTAATTTTCATAATATTGTTTAACCTTAATTTGCATAATGTTTATTCAAAAAGGCGAGCAGTTAGCTGTCTTATCTTACGTTACGTTACCTACTGTGCCGGCTGCGGCACGATGCTAATTTTAAACCTTTAAGTTAATTTTCATTTTGTACATATGTTAATAAATGTTGTTTTAAGTTATTCACTGTACGTCCCTGCGAATGAACATTCACGAGGCAGCATACCGCTACAAATATAAAATATATCTTTAGAAAGCAACACTAACATAATCAAAAACGGTTTTCTTTGACTTATTGATTGCAATTGGTATGTTGATTCCTTTTCTCCATATTTACTTTCACTAGCTCTTTAATTTTTTATAAGTAAGCTTCATTTCTTTTATGGCTACTTCCTTGATTGATTTTTTTGAACAGGTTCTGAGTTTAACCTCACCATTTTCATCAAACCTGTTTACTGCCTTATTCGTCATTAGACGTTCTCTCACATATTTTGGTTTTAATAAGTGAGTTCGTAGATTTGTTTGATACGGGTGACTTTTAAAATAACCTAGAACAATAGTTTAACTTCATAAACCTAGAGGAAACTACGAATTTGACTCGTTGCATTAAGTGCTTACTTTAATTTTGACACAATGATATTTAGTGCAGGAGGAAAACAGGATGTTGGGATGAATCCTAGTTTAAGGTCCGGCGATAAATTATTAAATCTGGCAACCATTAGATTTATGGCTTCTAATTTAGATTTATGGTTTTCTGGCAACCATTTATTAATTCTGCCCACAGTCTGAAAAAAATCGCCAAACCGGACCCTAAAGTAGGAATTTACCGGATGTTGTTGTCTTGTGCTAGCCAGGCTGGCAATTTGGGGTGCACTGCTTCACTTTGAACCCTCGTTTGGTGTAAAGTCCGAGTCCCATAGTACACACATGCAATAGGGACCCGTTTATAGGGTAGGCAGCCATTCAGAGCACTACAGCACATTCACACGAAGAAATTGCAGGAGTGAGAAAGACATCCATGCCCCGAGCATGGGATTCGAACCCGGAACCTCCCCATCCGAGTAAGACTTCTGACCTCTAGACAAGTGGCCGGCGAGAAAAACAGGTGAAATAATACTTTAATAATCAATAGGCTTCAACATTATTTTCACCAGTATCCCTCTTCTCGCCAAGGTAGGAAGTTTTTTTCTTACTGTATTTCGTACTCGCTCACAACTTTTTTTTTTCAATTATTATTTTATTAAGAATTTTAGTTTTCAAGAACCATTTTGCATGTTTTCTACAGCGTGGTACATATTGATGTACCACGCTATTCTTTGGTTATACTCAAGCGAACAATGGTGTTGTTCAAATTACAGGTTTTCATAGACATATCGTCATCATATCGTGACGAATTGAGATCACTGCGATCAGTTGACGGCGATGAATTTGCATAACAATGAACCTTGGTAACAACAATGAAATGGCGGAAGGTGAAATGACATTTTGATTACTGACCATGTCGAACATAATTATTTCTCTTTGTTGATCAACAGATTAAATTTTACGTACTCGATTCACTTTCACTCCGGTTCTCACATCATTAAGCATTAATAAAGATGTTCCTTGTGACCCCGAAAGTTGTGTGTGGAATAGTTTCGAAAACTTGTGCTTTGATTACGTTGTTTTTTTGGATTTATTGGTTGTGGATTTCATCTGTTCTACATTTTAGTGCTGGCCTAAAAACTTCATTCAATGTCGTTTTATAAATGTTGTAAAAACACTTATTTTCACGAGCCGAAATTTTCCGAAGCAGAATCGAATACTGTCACCCCGCTTAAACCAGGGTGGCCAACCTTTTAGGGAGAGTGCCACTATCTGAAGAAAAAAAGTTCAGCGTGCCACATTGTATTTTTCCAATAAACTGAAAATGTTTAAAAAGTTAAAAAATAGATTATTTGTTGGCTGACTATGTAATTCTTACTTCAATAAAAAAAAATCTCGTAAATCTGAGTAATTGAAATTAAAATAATAAAGCTAAAACAAGCCTGAACTTAAGAGTAATTATTAATTAACACTTTTATAGGTTCTGTCAGTTGGGTTATGCTTAATATACAAACAAATGACATGAAATATTTTATTCTAAAAATTAAACAGTCAATACTTAATGTGGTTTGAGTCTGTACCTTTTTAACAAGTCATTAAGTTTAGGACTAGTTATTGAGGATGCTAAGAAGTTTAAGTGTTTTAAGCGCTATCAATTAATATTCAACGGTATTAAGATTTTTATGCATTCATAATAGAAAAGATTTGTTCAGAAACATATTTTGAACCAAATCTTCAACAGCACCAGGCGGCTAAAATGTGGAAAAAATTTTGTTGGTACAAACTTCTAAATTTCTATACAACGTTTATGACTTGCTGTTGAAGTAAGCTTTTACGTTTGATAACCAATGCAAAGGGTCAGTAATTCCGCTTTGGATTTTAGGTTGGTAACAACAGTGTCTTGCAGAGAAACAAACAAAAAAATTTGAAAAAAGCGGCATTTTTTTATTATCTTGAAAATCACCAAACCTAACAACGAATAAATACTTCAAATAGATGTAAAATATTCTAAATATAACATGGGAAAATTATTAAATTTGGGTTTCTACTTTCAGAATACATTTTAACTGTTTTATTCTTTTTTCTCCACAGTAGAGAGAAATAAACCGAAATTTCATTATAAAAGAAAGGAAACTTTTTTCTGTACAATCTCAAATTTAAATTATTTAAACGCCGGGTAATAAAAAGGAGATGAAATAACTAAATTCAATTGCTAATCTTCATTCCTAAGTAGCAAGCCCTCATTACTTTCCTTCCAGATATTTTATAAAACACACTCCCTAAAATTCTAACCTCTTATGAGTATTTTTCCTTTTTATTGCTATCGCACATTTCAATAAAGGAATGACTTACCATATACTTCTTTTTCTCCTGGGAAAAGTTCACAAAACATTCAGAACTCTAATTCGTATTTTGTTAATACAGTGGTCTCCAACAGAAGAAAAGTCTCATCCCTTGGAAAAGGAGCTTGTGACAGAAAATTCAATGGTACTTTTGAAGTTTTTTTCCCAAATAATTTTCAAGTAATGTAAAAAACTATTTAAGAGGTTTCATTTGTGCAACCATACCGAATTTTATCCAATATGGTTTCTTAATTTCCGTTCCAAAGTTAACTTTTTTTTTTTTAAAAATTCATCACTCGTAGCTGAAACTGTTTCAGATCAAGAATCCATTTTGCAGCATTGAAAATTTTATTCGCGTTAAGCACAAATATGCTTTACAAAACATTGTCTGTAGTGTCACAGCTTTCGTTGGATGTCCGAAGCTAATGCTAAATACTTTGCAATCTAGTAGTTCAGATAATTTATAAGCCAGTCTCCTAACACTTTACCGTCACAATATCATTATATTTATCCGTGTAAGTGTTTTAGTTTTTATCAATATTTTTGGGATTGACATTTTTTCCTCAATTTTAGATTTTTTTCAAAAAGGTCTTCGCGTGCCACTGATACCGCTCTGCCGTGCCACATTGTGGCACGCATGCCGCGGGTTGGCCACCACTGGCTTAAACGAATACCATCGGTGCCAAGAAATATTAACCAATAAAGAAGGGACATTTTCTGTACCTCTCTGAGTTCACAACTTTTGTCTGCACTGCATACTATAGCTATATACTGTAAGGAATGAATATTATTGGTAAAAAGATTTTTTTAAAAGCTAAATAAACTACAAAATAGTATAATAATTAAGTATACGGAAAAAACTAAAAATCTTATTTACAACTTGAGTTATTAAATGTTTATTTTGCCACCTTTTTTAATGTTTTTTTTTTTTTTTGAAAAGTTTCATTACAGTGGATTGCTTGCTCAAGATTTGTTAGGAACAATTTTTCAACTCTTTTTTTTTTTTTTTTCCTTTCTCGTTTGCCCTGTTTTGCGTTTAATATTTAAATTTATTGTCAGCTGCATTTTTTCCCTTTGAGTTGTCTAATTAATTATCGATCTCTTTATCCTCTTTTTTTTTTGCAAGGCAGTAACATAAAAAAAGTGGAAATATTTTAATGGAATTATTGAAATTTAATACTGTTTTCTTTGCCCTATGTTGGCGAAAAATATTATTTTATATTTTTACTTCAATATTTTTTCTTACTCAATTTATTTTTAATTTTATTCAAGAGTTTTTTCTGCAAAAGTACTTGCTAATGTTGATCAATATCATTTGACTATTCGGAAAAATTATTTGACTACGAGGGGATCTTTAACATTGCGTCTTTCGGTGGATAAGGGAAAATTTTCTGATTAAAAAAAAGAACTCCTAATTGCCGCCCCCGAAAAATCGTGAGGCTCCAATTCCTATCCCTACTTGCTCGCTAGCATGGTGAAAATTAAAGCCTTGTGAGAATGAGTGCTTTTGTAACCGCCACTAATAAAATCACTGGATTATAAAATCAGCCGCTTTTTAAAATAAAACTGCAGGAACCGAATCCTTAAAAGATCAAAGCATGTTAAAACCATCCTCAAAAAAATCATCGCACTTAATTCATCCGCCACTGAAAAGTGTCAAAACAGGCGCCTCAGAGTCCAGACCCGTTTAAACCCGTCCAAACGGTTTTAACTCCACTTGAACTTCTGAGGTTTAACAACATCAAATAGGAGACCTTCAATTTCCCTTTTCTCAAATTACTTCTTAACAACCCGAAACAACGCATCCGAAGAATAAGAATCAGTTCGTCCTTCGAAAAGTTTTGCCCCCTCTCCCCCCCCCTCTATCGTCTTGTTTCGACGTCACGCAATCCATTATTCTGGACAAATCTGATGTTCGAGAAAAGTGTGGTCGAGATCAGATTGCCTCACAAGGTGTCTGGGTACGATGATCTTAAAGTTATTGCCTAAAAGGGTGCAACTATGCTGCGCCCTTGAGGGTGCCCACAGCAGGGAATTATGGTGCAAGTTGCACCATCAAAAAAAAAAAAAAAAGGGGGGGGGGTTAAAACTAATTATTATTTCTCAAATTATTTTTTTGATAAAAATTATTTAAAAATTTATTTTTTTAATTTAAATTATCTTTTATTTCTTTCTTTATTTATTTATTTAATTATTTTTTATGCGCGTGTGTGTGTGCTTGGAACGTCTGGAAGGGAAAAAAAGCGGTGCTATTCTGCGCATAATTAAAAATATTAATAATGTTTCAAGCAAAAAAAGTTATTATTTAAAAAATAAATAAAATAAATGATATTTAAAAAAATAAATAAAATAAGAAAGTAAAAATAAAAAGCACAAGAGGGTTGTAGTGCATGTCGGCTTTCGAGGCCGAGATGGAAACTAGAGCCAAACCAGCTGCCATCTCCACTTACGTTTTCTTGGGTATTTAGTAGTCCAATCAGTGCAAACGATAAAATATAACATATTAACTTTTATTTTTTTTTAAATAATCTTATTTTGAGAATCGCAGACGGTAAGTATTTTTTGAATGCTCCAGTTTGTTTATTAGGAAGTGGCTTATCCAAACTCTGGAACTGTGAATGATTGAATATTCACATTGGCGTAAGCAGACAAATCATTTCGGGGGGGGGGGGGGGCTGAGTCAAGACTCAGAGATTTTGAGAGTGGCGGGGGGGGGGCCTCATGAAATGTAGCTAAGAAAAGTAAATGTCTCGAATTTCTGCTTCAATGCCTACTAAAGACGACAAAAATACATCATTAAAAAATTTCATCATTAAACTTATTGAGAAGAAAGCGTTTTGATGAACATAGAGAATGATACATTTCAATTAAAAAAAAAAATCTTCATTGAAAAATGTGTTGCTGAAACACTTGTTCGCAATATTTTGGCAATTAACGATTTAATAATGTTGATTTTTCAGTTTATTTAACTATTGTTTCCAATATGGGGTTTCAATTCAATTTGCTGAAATTTATTTAACAGAAATAGGTGACTGAAAAACATTAGTCGGCATTTCTAAAACATAGATTTGCAATAAAATGAACAAAATGGAACAATATGATAATCATTAACATGACGTACAGTAAAATAGACATGTCAAAACAAGAAAAATGTATTTTTTAATGTACTTAATTATCTGTTTGGAAGGATTTTCTCATTTTGCGATTTCAAAAAAAGGGGGGGATGGGGGAGGGATTTAGAAAAAACAGCATAGCTTGCATTTTTAAAATTCGTTTTGAAAATTTCGAGGGCGCTGCAGCTCTATCAGCCCACCCCCTGAGTACGCCACTGAATATTCATAAGTTATTGTAGAATGTTTGTTTGATTTACTTTTATTTTCCTATCTATGCAGACGATTTATAAAAAAAATGATGTTAAATTTAACTAATTTATTTTTTTGTTAATCTTATTTTGAGGTTCACAAACGATTTCAAAAATAATTCACACAGATTTGTTTGTGGAACTTGTGCAAGCTGCTTTCATTTGTTGGAAAAAAAAAACTTTACCGTGATATTTTATAACTTCAAGTTCATGACCAAAATAATCATCCACTGTTGGGAAAGGTTATGTCAAATGTTTTTTTTCTTCATGAGGCAGCAGGCCTCCGCTACCAGCGATGGGGCCCGATACCAATTTTAATGCCGGGCCCCCCATGCACCCCCACAATTGCATATTTTTATGCTATCGTTTCAGCACATTTGCAATTGTAAAAAAAAAGAAGAAAAAAAAATTCGGGAAAACTTTTTTTTTAGTTACGAAAGTATGCATCTGATTTTATTTTCACGTTTTTTGCATCGCCAGATGATTTTAAAAAGCGGTACATTTTCCTTTGCGCAAGCGTGTTTCATTCATTAGTGTTTGTACTAGCAATTGTTTCATATTGAGAATCGGCAATGGAAAGCGAGATTTTTTTTTTTTTTTTGATGAAATTATTGACGCTATTACTGGAAAAACATGTTTATAACCTTACGGGCCCCCCCCCAAAGCTCCGGGCCCGGGTACTAGAGGTCCAGTATTCTCCCCCAAACGGCGGCCCTGTGAGGCAGATGAAGCAATTTTTGCGCTGCGTGAGGCACGCTACTCCCTATTAGTCCTCTCGCTAATGAAATCCCACGCAGGAACTCTATTCACTATTTTATAAGCAGAAGAGAAAGATTCCATTCAGCGCTAATAAGAATGACAATCCCTTCGGGGCCGAGATGGAAACTAGAGCCAAACCAGCTGCCATCTCCACTTACGCTTTCTTGGGCACGGCGCCCCAAGTCGTCTGCACGCGACTGGCACGGGGCGAATGCGAAGCGTCAACAGGAGGGGCGTTGCCTCCTGTAAGGAAAAGGATCGTTTGGGGCGCATGTTTGCCGCGTTTCCACCCTGCTGGCCTTGATGCTTGTGGTGATAGGGGCTGCAGATTAATAAAGTCTTTTCTCTCTCTTTCTTATTTTGGTTTGCGAATCGTTTTGTGTGGAAAATGAAAATGAGCACCTCTACACACAGGGGCGCCTCGAAGTTAAATTTTTGGGAGTGGGTAAAATTCTCAATTTGCCGAATTTAGCTTTAACCTCTTCAGTTCTGATTTTTTCAAACATTTGAATTTCAACTTTTTAAACTTTGCTAGGTCTGAATAATACCTGGAAAAAAAATGGGATTGATGAAAAATAAATGTTACAATCGCAGACTTAATAATGCATAGTTTTTTTCGTTATAATTTGCTTTGAAACCAGATAAAAATAAAAACTTAGAAGGTACACATATGTGTACCTTCAACTGGGACTAAAGAGGATAAATTTGGCTGAATGGTGAAATGCGAGTATGCACACATTCTATCTCCCTCGTTGCAACGAATACTATCGGTTCCAAGAAATATCATTCGATTAAGCGGGGATCTTTAACATTGCGCCTATGATGGGGAATATTCGGTTCCGGGATGTTTTATTCAAGTCGAACCTCGCAAAAGCGAATTCCAAGGAACCTTAAAAATCAGTTCAGCTTAACCGTAGTTCGTCTCATTCGACGAATGAGAAACAACAAACAGGACAACGGGGATCAGAAATGCAGTACGTTTTCCCAATAATTCGTTTTAAGCGTGTTCGAATAAACGAGGTTCGGCTGCATTGCTAACCTCGAGTGCTATTGTCTTTCGAAATTTGCCGAGTAATTAAATTTTGGGAGGCCACAGTGATCTCCTCCTCCCAGGCAAAAGGCATCTGGGGGACCCCTCATCTATACAGGGCTGCGGATTCGGACTTATTTTGGGTAACGGTTTCTTCACGACCCCTCGGTCATTTCTCCTCCGAGCTTACAACTCTGGAGTGCTGAATCTACAGTTTTTCCGAATCACCTGTTTTCGAAACTGTCTCCCTTTCCCATTCTTTTCGTCATGTTACATGTAATTTCAACGGGGGACGGGGAACCCTCAACAATAGGTCTGAATTTGCAGACACCAGAAGCTGTATTTTGGGGCTAGAGCCCCCCTCCCCCCCATGTCTCTCTGCCAGGGTGTGGAGTTGGAAGTTTTAAAATTCCAGCAGTCTGAGTTAGGTCTTGTCCCCTCCAATTCCGTAGCCTCTCCACATAGATTCTACGTTGTTTTAAAAATGCATCATTTCTGTGCTTCTGAGTTATTAAGGGGGCGTTGGAGAGGGGGAGCATGTTCAGCACTTGCAGTGTATCGAAAATTATCAAATGACGATCAGACTTGGAAGCTGCCAAAAGCGCGAGAGCTATTTATTGACTAAACATCTTTGATAAATGTGACCCCCGCCAGGACCGTCATTTCGAATTTTTCCAGGGGAGGGGCACAAAGGGTATACACAATGTAAATTTGCCAAAAATGGTAAAAACCACGCCTACTTACATATAAATACATTGATTAAGTCAGGGGGGGGGGGGCAATTGACTCCCCTGAACCCCGAAATGACGGCCCTGCCCCCGCTTTAGTGTCCCAGTTTTGCTTTACCTAACTGTTAATTTTTAACTGTTTTATGGGTTTTCTGTTAATTTAAATGTTTGCTGCCCATTCACTCCTTAGACCAGTGACTCCCAACCTAGGGAATAAAATGAGTTCCTGAGGGGTAAAGATGAGTACAAATTATGGATCATCATATCGCGCCCTTGCTAGAAAAGTGACAAAACTCAAAAAATCCTGAATTTTGTATGAAACGGATCAAAACATTGTGTTCTTTTATGTGGAAAAGTATCATTCCTGAAGTTTTTGATAGTTTCCGCTTATAGGTAGCATTGACGTAAGTCAACTTAAAATTTAAATATATAAAACGTGGGACAAACTGAAAAATACTATACAGAAAACTTAAGTTGTTTATGCATATATTGCATTAAAAGATATCAATGAATATTATTTGCCAAAGACTAATAACAGCTAATCAGAAAGAAACCACTAGTTTTCTTTTTACACTTCTATAAAATTAGCCAGTTAACTACTTTTTTTTTAATGTAGCGACTACAAACTACTTTTGAATTGTAGTCGCTACTTCGCTACTTTTTAAAAAATAAATAAATAAATAAAACGAATACACCGTTGGAGGATTGACCGAAAAAATTCGAAAAGTGGTTTACATTGATAAATTAACTTATTTGAATTTGGAATAGAACTAGGAATTTTCTTTGATTTTATTTGTTACTTCTCCTTTTTGTTCCTTTTTTTTGCTAAAATTTGTCCTTTTTAGATTTTTTAAACAATTTTTACGAATATTCGCCACAAGAAGGGATTCAAAAGCTGAAATATTGAAAGAATTCAACCTTCAATTTTTTTTAAATGTCTTGCCAAGGAATATTTAGGAACATGAAAATTATTTGAAGGAATATAAAAATCATGGTGCCAAATAAACCAATGACATTAAACAGATAGAATGTATTTCGCCAAAATGATGTATCTAAGGATCAGCTCATACTTTTATGGTTCTTATTTCTCATAGAGAGCTTGTTTTTTTCCTTCGCTCTCTTCTTTTTAAATTTTTTTCATTTCTTTATTTATTTGTTTAATTTAAAAGTAGTTTCCAGAAATCGCTACAAGCTACTATTATTTGTATCGCGCTACTCACTACTCTACTTTTTTTAATAAAAAGTAGTGCGCTACACTACAAACTACAGTCGAGCCCGCTTAATGGAATAGCCATTTTGCCACGAAAAAATATTCTAATAAGCGGAAGATTCCATTACCCGGGATCAAAACAATGCATTATAGTGGTTTGGTACCTTGAAAACGTATTACATTAAACGGAATATTCTTTTAACCGATATTCTAATAAGCGGGCTCTACTATACTAAGAAATGTAGCTACTACAGTAGTTTCGCCACTTGTAGCCAGTAGCGCGCTACTTCCGACCACTGCTCTGTAGCGAATCGTCATTTGCAGACAGTTTGGAATCTGCATTCTTCAGCCAGGTAGTACACCTTTCAAGCGTTATTCTGAAAATGAAAAGTAAAAATGCGCATCAAAAAGTGAAAAAAACTTAGCGGTCAATTAAATTCTGACAAAGGTCCGAAGAGCATATTATACCTGGTTGGTGAGCGGAGGATGTCCGTTTCCGCTTGTGGTCACTGAACATAGCTTCCGGTATTTTTGCCTCTCTTTTTTTATTCGTTTCCGATTGATGCTCGAATTTTTGATTTTGTTTCTCCACCCCCCCCCCCCTCCGTGAATCATTTCATGTTTTTTTTTTTTTTTTTTGTTATTGTTTTTGTATTGTTGATCCCAAGCATTGAACTTCTAAAGTAGGTTTAAAGCAGTGAGTAACCGCCCCTAAGCAAGGACTAAGGCAGGAACATGCAATACACCGCCAAGCGGGGCCGTTCGCGATTGCCAACTCGTGCATTTCGAGCCATGGACTGCAGTTTCGGGCTTCTTATGCACTCATCAGCATGGAATACGAAAGTGAACGAGTTCGAAACTGCAGTCCATGGATCGAAATGAACGAGTTGGCGGTGTATTGCATGTTCTAAAGTAGGTGTTTCTGTGATAAGGTGTGGAAATGATGTGGGCTCAAATGCGATAGCAAGGGGGGGGGGTTACAGGGGTGGCCGGCAGGGGGGATTATGACGCAAGTTGTTCCTTCAAAATGGGGGGGGGGGGATTTTTAAAAATTATTTATTTGTTTAAATTATTTATTAATTTATTTTTTTTAATTTAAATTATTTCTTTATTATTATTTAGGACGCCGTATTATTTATTTATTAATTTATTTTGTGTGCGCGTGTGTGTGCTCGGAATGTCTGGAAGAGAAAAAAGCGATTTTATTCTGCGCGTAATTCGAACTTTTAAATAAATAAAAAAATAATAGTTATAATTTAGAAAAATAAATAAAATACAAAAGAAGGGTAAAAATAAAAAGCACAAGAGGGTTGTGAAAAATGAGGGGAGGGGGATTTGCGCCATTGATTCTGGGGGTTGATGGGTACCCCTCTGTGTTTCCCATTTTTCAAAAACATTTTTTCCCTGAAACAGTGCGGTCAAAAACATGGAGTGAATTACTGTCTGTTTGCGTTTTGTGCGCCTGGCAGCCACGGACGCTTCCATCTGAAAAAGAGGAGTTAGGGTTTGGATGCGCACTACCCGATGCCTTCAGCTTGTGTTCGATTACTACTTCCTCGTTGCTCCCCCCCCCCTATTTCGAGAAAGTCCGAAGAGACTTGGCGCGTGCTCAAATACAGCGGAGGTCGCACGAAAAAAATTTAGACAGTACAGTTTTTCTTTGTTTTGACGCTCATTTTCTTTGTTAAAAAAATAATCTTAAAATACGCTCTATTTATGTTGAACGAGAGAGAGAGAGAGAGGGGGGGGGGTGGATTATATTGCTTGTTTTACACATTCTACAGTAAACTCTCGATTATCCGAGATTGTCTCGGGAAAGAAACGAACACAATCACTCGAAAAAGTACGAATTAAAATTTTGTTTTCTTTATTTTCTTTTCTTGCCCAAGAGTGCGGTGTACTTCATCCAATAAGTTATTTTACCTGGGCGTTATCGAAAGTACCACTTCTTGATAGATTTTACGTGCTTGAGAACCTCAAATACAAATACTTTTTTATGCTGTACCTATCGTTACTGTTTGTACACACCACGTTTTAAGTGTAATGCAATTATTTTTAAGCAGAAAACTTTTTTTTGTCCGTTGTACCCCTTAATTTATGTTGTTTTCGGATTATCCGCGATTTTCGTTATCCGCGATACGCGTGCCACCCAATTCCGCGAATAATCGGGAGTGTTTCGATACACGAAAAACCATGCTCGTAATGCTCTGTGCGAATTTCGACGAAGTTCAACGATCCTCACATTCATATTTTGAGAGCCGATTTGATGCAAGCAGTTTTTTATTAATTTATTTCAGGTTCTTTGTTCTATCGGAAATGAAGTTGTATTTTGCATTTCCGATACATTTCAAAAAAAAATTTAATAAATGTGTATCTCTTTCATTTTCAGATTGAAATTCTTAACGCACTCAAACTTCAATGGTGGAAAAAATGCAAACAATTACTGTGCGAAAATTCCATCACTGTTTGGACTAGCACAATGTCAGGAGCAACCGTCTTTTGAAGGAACCTTTTTTTCGGAAGTTCAAAATTGTATGCTTCGACGAGAACTGGTTTGGGGGAAGAAAGAAAAGACAACTATGCGGCCGCTCTTCTGTCCGTGAAGGAGTGCCAGAATCGCAAATGAATTCTTTTTTTGGCGGCGTTACACGTAAGTCTTTTTTTTTTTTTTTTCATTTCTCTTATGATAGTTCCATTTACATTTTTTTTTTTTTTTGTTCAATCCAGAATTGTTCAAAATGTTTGTTTACCAGCAAACAAACTGTTTTTTTTTTCCCTTACGACTTCAAATTTCTGGCATCAGCTAAATCTGTGCTCTCATGTTGGTTAAATCTGCTAACTGTTTCTAAAATCTAAGAAAACAGTGCCGCCTATTAAAATCACATTTGTTCCGAGGATATTTGATTTCATTAAGTGGCTGATTTTATAAACCGGCATACATAAAATTACCAAAAAGAAAAGGTTTTAAAGTTTTAACAAAGTAAAAACTAAATTAATTACTATTATTTATATTTTATATTAAGTTAATTAAAACACAATTCGAATTTTACTTATATGTAAAGAGTATATTTTTTTAATTGCACAAGGGTTTTAAAATATTGACTTGTTGTTTGAGAAATAGAATTTGAAAGTAAAGATCATTCTTAAATCTTGACGTTAAGGCATGTTTTTCTAGCGAACGATTTTTACTCAAACTGAATGATATAAACTGTCAACCTCTGTAATTTTGAAGAGAAAGAAAATTCTGGTTTTATTCAGACAAGAAAAAGCGTGAACCCCCCCCCCCCCCCGTTTTTAACATATACTCCCCAAAAACTTGATTATATAAAACGGTGCTAATGATTTTATTAAAGTATGTTTTTTACATGTTTTGATATAGTACTGATTCTGTTCTTCCAATTTTGATTTTATAAAGCGGCTGATTTTATAATCCAGTGATTTTATTAGTGGCGGGCACTGTATTACTGATACTACTATCGGCCCCGCTTAAACGAATTGCGTCTATGTCATCGGTTCCAAGATTTTTTATTCGTATAAGCGGGGTATTCGTTTATCCGTTACCCGATTAAGCGGGGACAACAGTATGTCCAGGTTAGTCGGAAACTAGAGGTCGGGGCTCGGCCTTTTGGGGACCCGGCACGGATTTGGAGTTGTTTTATTGTAATAAGTTTTATGGGGAAAGAGGATGCTGGAGACCAAACTGACAAGGGACCCACCGTGGCTCTCGGCGGCCCTGTTTTCAGTAAACTACCGTTTGAACTTTTTTCTAAAAACATATTGAGCTTAAGAAGTGTTTTTTTTTTTTTTTTTTTGAAAATTCGTGTTAAAGTTGGCTGAAAAGAAAAGTTAAATCAAATCACATCTTACAACTAAATTAAAAAAATAGATAAATATTAAATAAATAACCTAAAATTTGTTTCTAACAAAGTTTTTGCAATCAAGAATTGCAGCCAATTATTTACTGTATGTTTCTAAAAGTTGTATTGTTGCACATTAAGTTTTCAAATTCATAATTTTTATTCGTTTTTAATCTCTATCTTTGTCTCTTCTCTACTAATAATAAAGCTGAAGGTGGGCGTGTCTGTCTGTCTGTGACCCGCGTAAACCGCTTGATCGATTTTCTTAAAATTTGGCACAAAATTAGTTCGTGTCATGGGTGTGTGCGTCTCGAAGCGTTTTTTTGAAAATTCGATTTTGTTCTTTTCTGCTCTGTCAAGCTCATTTTTCACATAAATGTGATGAAATGGGAGAGAAATATTTCATATAATTTTTCAAATTTTAAGTCATTCAAAAGCTTAGAATTTTCTGCTAAAAATGATATCAATTAGAAGTTTCTACGAGCGTTAGAAGAGCTGTAATAATTGTTCATAGAATCCTGGAAATTCAAGACTTACCTTGTGCAAAGCGAGTCAAACGATTCTAAAATGGTTAAGCTCGAGAATAAAATTTGAAAATAAAGATAAAATGAATTATTTTCTCTACGGAAATTAACTTTTTATGTTGTTACCATGGTTACGTTTTTGTTCCTTTTTTTTGTTTCGTTCTTTTTCCCTTAATAATTTTCAAAATATATTTGTTTTTGTAGCAATCCAAACTCCTAGCCTCATTAAAATGAGTTATTTAACTGTTGAAAAAATCGTCTGTTTTTATTTTCTCAGCTTTTAAGGAATTAAAACTCGGTAAATTATAAAAATATCGTATAAATTGCGATATTGCAACGTTCTTTTCCAAATGCTTCATTTCGGAAAATGTATTATATTGCTTTTAAAGCTAGAAAAGAAAAACTTTCTTCTTCTTTTAAACTTTGGTAAGATTTATGTTGGTTTCTTTGAGCAACCAAAATTGTTCTGTTTTTCTCTTTTGGCTTATTTTCATATCATACTTTTAAGGAGTTATAGTTGAATTATAACTAAAATAGAGTATTCTTTCTGCTATATCAATTATTTAACAAATGAGCTTTTAATTTATTCCACGGGCAAAGCCGTGCGGTTACCGCTGGTATCAAAATAAAACGTGTTATCCACGTTAATTAATTTTATAGTTTTAAGGGGGTCTGGGACACAAAAATCGTCAACTTTTGCATTTTTTTTTATTATTTCAAAAAAAATTCTGTTTTCTTCTCTTTAAAATGAGGTTTTAATCTTGTTCCTATCTTAGTTAGAACGGAAGATATTATAATTTAATGTTAGCCGTCAGGCAACTGTTGACACAGCAATGAGTTCCCTTAAAATGCGTTTTTCGCCATGATGCAATTTTTCCGGATCTTTTGAATTCAAATTCTTATAACTCAAGAACTAATAAGGATAACGTTCCGAAATTTGGAGAACAACTTTTTCAAACAGTTTACTTGAATTTCTATTCGGCAAATTTAAAAAAAAAAAATTTGTTCAAAAAATATGACTTTTTGAAAAAAAAGTACCTTTGAATTTTTAGAAATTTTTACTTAAATATTTTTAATTTTTTTTAAAATTATTATTTTTAAAATTGCCGAATAGAAATTAAAGCTTATATATTTGTGTTTATATTGAAGAAAAAAAATGAAAATTGTTCAAGAATATTTTTAGTTTTTGCGATTTAAAGCGACCCCCCTTTTTTGAAAAAAAATTAAATTAAAAAATTGAAAAAAAATTTTTTTTGTCATGTATGTGATGATTTTGCTTATTAAACAGATGGTGAATTAGCGTAAAAAATTTCAAAATTCTAAACTGTTTAATAAATTTTTTTTCAAGATGTGTCCCAGACCCCCTTAAGGCTTCTTACGAGCTAATATTTATCATCTGCATCATTGTTTACAATTAATATATATATATTTTTCAACTATATTTTTTAGTGACAATCCTTGATTTTATTTATTATCGTTTGTTGTGAGAAATTTTTTTTTTTTTTGTTTATTCTATGCTAAAAAAGATTAATGTATGTATGCAAACATTATTGATTACAAATTATTCTTTTTTTTTTAAGTTGACTACAATAGTTTCTGGACGACTTAATTTGCTTTTTGATGGATAATTTGCATTTTAAAGCAACTTTTTTGTGAATTATTAGAACTTGGAACACATGTCAAATTGAGGATAATTTTTCTATCCAGCATTCTAGAATTTTTTAGTGTAGTTGAACTTGTGGGTTTCATTGCTCGCCAAATTTATTTCAAGCATACGCCAAGAAGAAATATATTATCAACGAAAAAAAAAAACGGATAGAAAATCAACTACGGTCAACTGAGAACAAGAAGAAGTTCATAATTGCTCAAAAAAGAACAAAAAAGGTATCGAAGATTTAAAAGAATATACTAATGATTATTTTCAAACGAGAATGGAACAAAGTACTAAATTTAAGAGAAGAGAGTTTTATGATTATGAATTACACAATATATGGAAATCGTACATTCCATTAGAAAATGTCTGACATGCTGTTCGATGTCAAATGAAACTTCTCCAGCGCTTACAAATTGAGCATGGAGAAAATATTCGCGATTGGTTGATGGCGATTACAAGTCTGTGCAACTTCTTAACAAAAATGAGAATTGCTTAAAATAACTCATCTAATGGCTGATAAAGGTAAAAATAGTCAATTTGAAATTACTCTCTGGTATATCCATTTGTTGGAGTTCTCATTCTGGCATTTGTAGCAAACTTAAACCCGAAATTGAAGTATAATTTGACTCTAAAGAAAATGTCTCTCTCTCTCTTTTTTTAATTAGTCATTTACGTAATTACTATTTTATACAAGTCATTTTTCTACAAGTTTTAGATAAGCGTTAAAAGGGAGGAGTGGGGAGGGGACATAATGAAATATAAGAAACATGGCTGCTATTATTAGTTAAGGATTCCGGGCTGTTGTGCCGTGGTCTGAATGGCTTTAATCCATACGTTTCGATCGCAACTGCGGCGGTCATCTTCAAAGGTGGTCATCTTCAAGATCGAAACGTATGGATTAAAGCTATTCAGACCACGGCACAACAGCCCGGAATCCTTAACTAATATTTACACCGGCCGTGAAAGCCTTCATTCTTACATGGCTGCTATTGTTAGTGGGCCCATGTTTAGAATATTAGATGGATAGGTTTCGCTTTGCTACTTGAAATAAATGTAGTGTAGATCTTAATATTGCTTTTTGTTAAACTTAAAACTACAAGGAAACACTTTTTGACTGATGTGTTGTGAGTTAGTAAGCTAATACTTTTTTTTTTTTTTTTGCTGTCAGTTTTTTTTTTTTTTTTTGTCACTCTTTGCTTTTATAAGAGAATATCTGCCTCCAGCTCGGTTACTTTCTATTTCGGACTGATGAGTGCACATGCGGACGAAACTGCAATCTCTGGATGGAATTACCCAGTTTGCGGTACACTGCAACATTTTTTTTTTTTTTTTAATTTAAGGTGAGAGAGGAGAGGGGTCAATTTAGATATGCAGGAATTTGTATAGAATTGTTTTCAAGAGAATGCCCCCGGCACGATTTTCAATTTAAATCTCAAGTTCTTGTATTGCAAAACAATGATGTCAGGGGTCAATCCAGGATATTTGACTAAGGTCCTGTTTTTGGAATTTTGTGAAAACTAATTCGTAATTTTGTGAAAAATAGTTACAGCTAGAAATATTCCTGATCGTTCTTTAAACTCGGATTTCAGTGAAGAGTGAGTTTTCAAATGTGGTATTTTTGTGAAAGGTCCATTTTTGGAGTGACTGAATTTTGTGAAGGGTCCCTTTTTGAGTGACTGAATTTTGTGAAGGGTCCCTTTTTGAGTGACTGAATTTTGTGAAGGGTCCCTTTTTGAGTGACTGAATTTTGTGAAGGGTTCTTTTTTGAGTGACTGAATTTTGTGAAAGGTTCCTTTTTGAGTGACTGAATTTTGTGAAGGGTCCCTTTTTGAGTGACTGAATTTTGTGAAGGGTCCCTTTTTGAGTGACTGAATTTTGTGAAGGGTCCCTTTTTGAGTGACTGAATTTTGTGAAGGGTCCCTTTTTGAGTGACTGAATTTTGTGAAGGGACCTTTAACGGACCTAGTTTCTCTCTAGATTGACTTTTGGATGTAGACGTGAAGACTCAGTTTGGGCTGTGAAGGGAACCAGAACTGTCCAAACCTGATTTCGAAAAAGATGGTGATTGCACTGAAGCGTGAAAGCAATTTAAACCACATTAAGGCTGATGCTATGGTTGGAGAAGAGAAAGTAAAAACCAATGTTGAATTGGCACCCA
Organism: Uloborus plumipes; assembly: GCA_038373865.1. Taxonomy (NCBI): domain Eukaryota; kingdom Metazoa; phylum Arthropoda; class Arachnida; order Araneae; family Uloboridae; genus Uloborus; species Uloborus plumipes. The sequence continues at coordinate 64,636 of JAXGGA010005580.1, forward strand.
GAGGTGGGGGGGGGGGGGGGAATTCGTTGGAAATGACGCATGATTTTTTTTCCTCAATGACGAGTTCTTCGTCGACCATCGGGTACGAATTCATTGAAGAAACTAATTTGTTTTGAAAAAAGGTTTTGTTTAGGGATGCACCGATTAATCGGCAGTATCGATTAATCGGCCACTCTGCCGATTATTTATAATCGGCAAAATTTTACAGATTAATCGGCGGAAAAGATATTTTTAGTATATTCTCACCAAAACACTTTTACTAATTAATTTATTAACAGTAGATAAAAAAAAATTTCGTCAAAGATTGCTATAACATGTAGTTGAAAGAGTTCAGAGTAAAAACAAAACCAAAAGTCCAGAAAGTGCGTAAAACTGAATGAAATGTTAAAAGATAACCCTCACAGTTGCACTATTAGGAATAGTGCAATGCGATTTACTAACTGGGCCTTCATCATTCTGGGCCCAAATAATAATTACAAGAAAATTTAAATTGAAGGTGCTCCTAAATTAGCGTGCGCACCACACTTCTTCTTAGTTTTTTTGCGTGCATAATTAGCATAATGTAACTTTATTAGTAATAATATAAAAATTGGCTCAGAGGAGTTGGATGAAATTGTGAAATTATTTTGAGAAAATTTTGAAAATAGAGAAAAATCAATACTATCTCAAAAATCATCATCATTTATTCCAAAAATCAAAATTGTAAAAAAAAAAAAAAACAGTGATGGTGAAATTGCTAGTATTAAAAATAATCATAATAATTAGTAATCGGCTAGGTCCGATTAATCGGCCAATTATCAAAAGACGATTAATCGGTAAACGGCCAATTTGCTTATCAGTGCATCCCTAGTTTTGTTTATTGGTAGTAAACATCACCTCAAGAGACTGCTTTTTGAAGGTCTTGATTTTGTTGGAGCAGTGTCTTTATTCATAGTGGGTGATTTATACAGTCGAACCTGCTTATCTGGAAAGCCTCTCTATGTCGAAATGTTTCAATTTCCCTGCTTTTACAGCATACATTTAATGTTTTTTCTCATGTTTATCTCGAATGATCTTCCCCGAAAACCTCTATATTTCAAATTTTGACGACTCTCATTTTTGAATTTCATCTCCAGCCACCTTTATCAATGGTATAACTTGGAGACAAAAATCATCTTCTGCACAATCATTCAAAGACTATGTTCGTACTTAAAGGTATGCATTAACTTGCTACCGATATAGTCATCACAATTAGTAAAACGTGGACTCACAACATGTCGTACAGTAAAATATTCAACAATATCAATGCAAAACAAGCTATTAAGTATTTGACTTTGTTCCAATTGCTTATTTTTGTAAATTTTATCACACCCTCTGTATCTTGAACCCTCCGTATCTCGAATTTTTCCTCTGTCCCGTGAAATTCGAGATAGACAGGTTTGACTACCCCTATTTTGGTAAGATCAGAGAAGACCTGACGCATGCGTAAATGAGCGGAAGGTTTTACCTAAGAAGATCAGACAGTACCTTGGCTTCTGGTACTGATAAACAGGTTTGACTGTATTTGCAAAATGAAATAAAAAAAAAACCAAAAATGAAATCAAAATAAATTCATTTCTCTACAGCTTTACATAATCCTTTTTAGACAAAAGCTACATCCAAGTGTTCTGTATCGGGGGGGGGGGGGGTGCTCCTCGCTGTTGCGTTATTTACGATTTGGTAAGTCCGCCACTGCTCCCCTCCCAGTTTTTTGATATTTTGACTCCCTCCCCCCTTTGACACGTGTTTTTCATGAGCACATTTTTGTAAAAAATGTCCGAGTTCTTGTTACCCCCTTCCCCCTTGAAAATATCCTAAATCCTCCTACCCAGTTAAAGCGTGTCATCATTTGTGGAACGGCCCCATATGAAAAAAATTAAATTCGTGATTTCATTGAAAGGGGATGCCCAAAAATGATATGACAATTTTTTTCCACATTTTTGCCCCCCCCCCCCTTGTCACATGTCACGTTCTTTTTTCATAAAAATGCGTGATGATGTCACACTTCTTGTTTCCCCTTCCTTTCCCCTTGTCACAAACTTTCACAATTTTACCAACCCAGAACCCACTGAAAGCGTAACTCCTATGAACAGCCCCGAAGTTGAAAGAAATTAATACGGCTCGTTCAGAAGAATCCACGTGCACACGAATATAAAATTCAAGAAGGGCGATTTTCGCCAATAATGGCGTCGTCTTGCTTTTGCTACTGATTCTTTCGAATCATATGACTAAGCGTTCAACAAATAGGGACAAAAAGAAAAGTTGCTTTTTTTATTCTTAGAATAATCTCGTCTTTGTATTTGCTTGTGTCCGGAGCACTGTTTTACGAAATGTAGCAATTAGCGTTAGAACACTCTTTGTTCCTTTTTTTCTTAATTTTTCGTTTATTTTGTTTTGTTTTTTTCCTTATCACTGGTCGTCAATCTTGAGTTGCTTCTGTTGCAGAGAGATCGTTAAAGAGTCCGTTTGCGTAATATTACAATTTTGAAACTTTCTGCCTCGTAAAAGATTCTCATTATCATCAGCGTCCTAAATTGTTTTTCAGTTTTAATAAATTTAAAAGGAAAACCTTGTATTTCTTTTATTCCAACGCCAAGAGTTGCATTCTCTTGTACTGTATCGCAGTTGTAAGGATTTCAAAAAAAAAAAAAAAACCTCTTAACTCGAGGGATCCAAATCGTTTTGCTATTAAGTTCTTGGCTTCATGTGTAATCATGGAGAAAAAAAATTATGATTTTCTTGAAAGGGGGGGGGGGTCATATTTTTCAAACATAAACATTTTTTCAAACATAAACATTTTTTCACGAAAAGACTAGAAATCTAAGTTTTTAATCAATCCACAACATATAGTTGACTTTAATTTCTTGTTGTAAAAACTGCAACACACCGTTATATTCCAAGAATTTCTTCACCAAAATTGTGATGCATAAAAAATTAAATATGCATGTTTTTTTTTTTTTTTTTCAACTCAAATTTAAAATGAAGGGAGAAGTAACACGAAAAATATGACATTACACAATTCGATTTAAAAAAAAAAAAAAAAGGAAAGCAATATGTTTGTCTAATACAGTGTGACGTGTGATATGTGGCAAAGGGATTCGATGAAGTGTTGCATTTTGTTTTATGTTAAGAAGATAAAGGGTCAAATGTTGAAAAAAAGTAATTTCATTGACGGGAAGGAAGCCCCTTATAAAGCAGTGAGTAACCGCCCCTAAGCAAGGGCTAAGGCAGGAACATGCAATACACCGCCAACTTGGTTATTTCGATCTGGAGTCCATGGATAGAAAAAACCGAGTTGGCGGTGTATTGCAAGCCCCTTAGTTTCTAAAATAAAAAAATAAATAAAGATAAAAATAAATGAAGTTTTGGAAGAACTTTAGCCCTTATAGCTCGCCTGCAAGACGCTTTTTATTTATTTTTTGTGTATGTTTATTACGTTTGACTTTTAATGCCAAACAAAACATAATGGAACAACTTGTTTGAAATCACAATGAAATAAGTTGTTTGAGGTCACTAATAAATTAAAAATAGGGTATACCGACCAGTGAATGTTTTTACTGTCATATGGCGAATGCTACTATTTTTTCCTGCGCTATGAATTTTTGAAATTGAAAATTTGCTTAGGTGTTCATTTAGGGATGCACCGATAAGCAAATTGGCCGATTACCGATTACCGATTAATCGGCGTTCGATAATCAGCCGATTAATCGGCTGAGCCGATTAATGATAAGGATGATTGTTTTTCTTTTTCTAATTTTACCATCACTGTTTTTTCTCTTATACAATTCCAAGTTTAAAATAGTAAGCAATTTATTTCTGAAAGTTTTTTTTTCCATTTTCCTAGTTTTCCCAAAATAATTTCAATATTTTATCAAATTTGTTGGAACCAATTTTCATATTGTCAATAATACTATTAACACATTGTTAGATATGTTGATTGGAGCTAAAAATCCAAAAAAAGGGGGGGGGGGGAGCGGGAGTCTGTGGTGAGCATTCCAATTTAGGAGCACTTATAATTCATATTTTTTAATAATTAGTAACAATTTAATTCAATACTTTTATTCTTTGAAAATAAGAGGGAATATAGGGGGGGGGGGGCACTGTACTAAAGAGAAAACTATCACCACAATAAAAATTTTACAACATTGTTTATATATTTTCTTCAAAGTAGGTGAATTAATTAAAAGAAAACTTTTAATCAACTGTGAGATTATTGTTTCAGTATTATTCATCATAGTTTCTTAGTGAAGGTATACTTTAAAGAATAATATTTGAAAAATATTCTTTTGGTCGATTAATCGGCCCGATTTTGCCGATTATTAATAATCGGCAAAGTGGCCGATTATGGCCGATTAATCGGTGCATCCCTCTGTTCATTCACTGGTCTGTCTACCCTATATTAAATGTTTTTTAAAAAATGTTTGGAGTATCATTGTAAGTACGACTTTTGCAATGTATCAAGTTACTCCATTTCATATCTCCCAGTTTATAAATTTATCTGTGCATCGCGCACACGCTCATTGACACTGCTTTTAATAACAACCAAACAGACATGAAAGTGTTGCGTTATTTTTTTCTATTTTCTGATATACTATTCATTTGTTTGAGAAATTCATAGATGGCGGCACTAGCAGATGAATCTGTTCCAGTATTTCCCCTCAATCATTTGGAGCTCATCGCCCATTTCAAGACGCTTACTGACACTGACACCTATCGCCCCCCCCCCCCTTTCTTCCATAAAATACCATAAGTTGGTGCAAATGAACGTCGATAATGTCGAAAATATAAGTACCTTTCTTCAATTTGAAGTAAAATGTACGCAAAAGCAATTATAACCAGTCACTTTTAAAGTAAAAATATTAATAAATAAATAAAATATCTTCAATTAATTTTTCTTTTACAAAGCGAACTGATAATTATTTGAAGGGTAACATCAACAACTCCGGTCATTGACATACTTTTCAAAAAACAGAAGTACATTTTTCAAGATACTCTTTTTTCTTTTTCTACACTGGAATCTATGGGAATTAAAATCATTGAAACTGAAAATTTGAAGGAAAATTAATTGAAAATCTGAAAACTCTTAAAATTGACAATCAATGACAAAATACTTCCTAAGGTTTATTCGAGGTGAAAGGAATAAGCTCTTAAACTTCAATTTGTTTCTTTCTTAACTTGTGATTAATTGTCTGAACTCTGAACAACTGGTTTCGTACATCTTCACAATTTCGATTTTCGCTATCCTTTTATAACTACTGTTTTTTCTTCTATACACCCATCACTCCCCTATCACCCCTTAAGAATTTACCGCCCCTCTGAGGAGCCGAATCGACTCTTTAGCAGGGACGTTATTTCAAGTTTTTCTGGGGGGGGGGGACAAAGGTTGAAAACACAATGCAATTTCATCGGAAAACAGCAAAAACCAAGCTCACTGATATGTAAATTCACTGATTGCTCAAAGCCGGGGGGGGGGTGCAATTGACCCCCCCTGCCCCCCTTAAATGACGGGCCTACTCTTTAGGGACGATCGCACCCAGGTTGGAAACCACTGGTCCAGGGGTGCCCACAGGGGGGGATTATGGCGCAAGTTGCGCCATCAAAATTTTTGGGGGGGGATTTTTTTAACTAATTTATTTATTTAATTTTGTTTTACTTATTTTTTAAATTGAATTATTCACTGATTTTTTAATGTAAATTATTAATTATTTACTGATTTTTTAATGTAAATTATTTTTTTTTAATTTAAATTATTTATTTTTTTTTCTTTATTTAGTTTTTTTTGTGTGTGTGTGTGCTTGGGATGTCTGGTAGGGGAAAAAAGCGATTATATTCTGCGCATAATTAGTACATTAAAAAAATTAATAACATATAAAAAATAATAGTTAGAATTTAGAAAAATAAATAAAAATATTTAAAAAATAAATAAATAATCTTAAAAAAAATAAATAATAACATTAAAAAAAATAATATTTAAAAAATAAATAAATGATATTTAAAAAAATAAATAAAATAAAAAAAGAGGGATAAAAATAAGAAGCACAATAGGGTTGTAAAAATTTTGGGGGGAATTTGCGCCATTGAGCTTGGGGGGGATGGGCACCCCTGCACTGGTCTATTCTATAAACTCTACTTCTGATGTGAGTGACAGATGACAGAGTGACTAATATCCTCCCTAAACCCTGTAGAAATTTTTATTTTTCTCATTGGTTTGGTGCTTGTATTCTATGGTTTGACAGCCGAAAAGTGAATGAAAATTATACTAAAGTTTTTAGCTGCATTATTTATTAAAAAGAGCTCGTGTACGCCTTTTGTTATTAATTGGAACAAACTTTAAATAGAGGTGTCTTCTCTTTGAAGTCACAAACTACAGGGTGTTTCATAACGAATGGGTCGAAATGAGAGCCAAGAGCTATTAAGTTTTCACGAATTAGATTGTCAACGAACAGCATATTATCTATCAATAGTTATAAACATTTTATGGGAATAATGAGAAATTTTGTGAATATTCCATATTTTCTCTTAATCTAGAATTCTCAAGATTTTGCATTACGCTCTCCTTTGACAGGCATTCTCTTTTTCATCTAGAAATTACAAGTGTTTGTTTCGCTCAATCTCGGATACAAGGGAGGGGCGATTGCGCTTCCCCTTTGGGACTGTTCTTCGGTAATTTTTCGATATTGAAGTTCAAAAAATACAATTTATCCGAGTTTTAATGGAATAGGGGGAAGAGGTTTTGATCTGTTCCCCGGAAATATTTCGGAATTGATGTCCAAAACCCTCGTGATCAATAATTGTAAACTGGTATGCATAATAAAAAATAAAAATCAATCGCCCCTCCCTTGAGAAATTTCTGGATTCGTCCTTGGTTCCTCTGAATGGAATTTTATATTTTCTGAATTTAATATTTGGTTTTTTTGATTTATTTTTCTACTTCAACTCGAAATTCAACCTCAGCAAGGGCGAATGCAGGGGAAGGTCAAAGGGTCAGATGACACCCCTGTGCTGAAACACATTTTATCAGTTGCACAACCATTATCAATCTTGCTCTCATTGAAACAAAAATTTTATCCATTAATTGATTACGTGTAGAAAATTTATAACTTACAAATTAATATTTTTCATCATTATGAATTTTTACCAAAATAAATAAATGATTAATTTAACAGAATATTGTATTAAAAAAATTACTTGCTGTGCAATATTGTATGATGTTTCAAAGAAGGTTTACATTTTACAGCTTTTCTTTCTATGAGACTGATAACTAGCCACTAAAACTTGACCCCCCCCCTAACAAAAACTTCTAAATCGGGCCTCTGAACCTAGCGGACAAAACTCCAGCACCCTACAAATCAAATTGATACACTTTATGTTCCTATATTCCGAAAAGGCACGTGTCTGATGTGAGAGACAAGAGGAAAGAAAGGCAGCGAATGACTCAGACTCGGGATAATTGCCGACTTGCCTCGCGATGCTCATTACAGACAATGGTCCTCACCCTAATTGGCCTCGCTGGCGGGGACCCTAATGATGTCTGTGCCCTTATTTACGGATAAGCTGGAGCTGGCCTCCCTCCGTAAAGCTGTCTCTTGGAGGTTCCAGCTGTCCACACACTCTAGTCGTTCCTTGAAAACGAGCAATTATGAAGTTTTAGTTGATGAGCAGGGTTTATGGGACTCGTGGGAAGTGGATGTTGGAAATCTTAATTTTTAAAAATTACGTGTCCTTGTGTTTGTGGCCAATGGACTCCTCAGCTACTGAACCGATCTTAACCAAATTTTGCACGCAGTTTCAGTTTGGTCCAACTTAAATGATAGGATAGTTTTTATCTCAATTTAGGACCGCAATATCTTTTTTATTGCAAATTATCTATTTAGCTACCAGCTTTTCTGTATGCTTGGCTAAGCCTTTTTACTAAGCCTTTTCTGACACCTCCATGGCTGAGCGACATAAAGCACACGTTCTGGCAGCTTCCGGAGCGTAGTAAACAGGTTGTAAGTTAGCGGTCCGTTGAGTATTATTTGACTTTTTTGTGAAGTAAATAAAAAACAAACGCGTTACTTCCCTTGAAATTTATATGAGAGAAGCTGTCAGAAACGATTGTCACTTAAGAGTTTTTACGCCTCTGAGGCTGAGAGGTGGAAAGCGCTTGGTGGGATAGCTCCTGGACTGCATTTAACTACTATTATATATACAAAAGTTTGTTTGGATGGATTTATGGATGGAGCAGTCAGTTGATAAGCAGTCCGAAAAAATTATCTTTTTAACTAGCCCTTTTTGAGCCTCTGTCGCCGGGCAATATAAAGCACATGTTCTGACAGCTTCTGGAGCGCAGTAAAATAGGTTGTAAATACAGAAGCAATAATGGATGATTGATGTAGGTACTTAATTTATTTTTGTATTTTCTAATAAAAAAACTTAATAAATTCAAAAATTTGCTTATTTATTGCCCTTAAGGCAAAACAGAGTTCTCCGGGTCAGCTAGCACATATATAAACAATCAGATGGAGATTGCTGGGTTATACACTGCAAAAAAAAAAGTTGTTTTCATAGTATAATACTTGGCAGACGAAGTTCCAGTTTAAAACTATAAAAGCACAGTAAAAAACTAGAAACTAACAATTTTACAGTTTATTACCATCAAATTAGCTGTATTATGCTGTAAAAACAAGAGTGATAAACTGTAAAAATAGCAATTTTACAGTTTAAAATTGTAAAATACACAGTAATAAACTGAAACTAGCAATTTTGTAAACACATGGACATTGATTCTTATAAAAATATCTTCGTTTTATCTCTTTGAAGCTGTAAAAAAGGGAAGGGGCTAGCCCGTATCCAAGGATTTGCTCTCACATTATTATTATTGTATGGATGAAAATCTTCCGCGGATCCTCGATTTTCCGCATTTTGTACTTTCTCTTTCTTTCCGCGATCAAAAAATTTATGTTGTACCAAGAATAGAAAAAAAATCAAATTACCCTCATTATTAAAATGAAGCTTAAAGTAAGTTGATTTTAAGTTGTAGAGGTTTAAATTATTTCCAACTTCCAAAATGATGGGAAGGTTTTTAGGATGCAGCAGGATTAAATTCTCAAGGATGACCTGCAAGTATCGGTGAACTATGTACTCTATTTTGGCATGCTGCCAAAAACATAAGTTTCCATTGTAGGAGGTAGAAATTAAGAAAGTTTAGCAAAAATATTCGAGATCTTAGTCCAAAAAATTGGGAAAATAATTTTGAAAAAAAATATTAAAATAAATTAAAAATTTTATTAAAATAACTAAAGACAATGCAATATTAATTAGGAAATTTATTTCTTGAGAAACACGTGTCTAATTCACCAAAAAGTGCAACCCCCACCGCCGTTTTTAGCCTACTTTCTCGTTAAAAATAAAAGAAAGACGAAAAAAGCATCAAAAGTGGCTTAATGCGTCTAAAAAATATCGCGAAGTCCAAAAAAAAAAAAAAAAAGTCAAAAATAAATAAATATTGAAAAATTAAAAATTGGAAAGTAGGGTATTGAGATGGGGAATTTGTGTGTCGGTCGGTCGGTCGGTCTGTGTCCCCCCCCCTAATAGCTTTTGAATGAACATTCCGATTTGAACAATTTTTCTTTTTGTTGGAAAGATCTCGGCGAGTACAGATCATTCCCATATTTGATTTTTCTACTTGAACAATTTTTGGTGCAACTTTGAACCGTTCAAATAACCTGTCCCGCGATACTAACTTTTTAGTGAACAGTCCGATTTGAACAAACTTTTTTTTGTTGGAAAGTTCTTATCAAGGATACTTCATTCCCGTAATTACATTGCCGATTTGAACAATTTTTGGTTCAACATTGAACCGTTCAAGTAACCTTTCCCCACCGAATAACTTCTAAGTGAACCGTCCGAATTAAATAAACTTTTTTTGTTCGAAAGATCTTGGAGAGGCTCATTCCCATATTTCGTTTTTTGATTTGAACTATTTTTCGGTTAATGTTGAACCGTTCAGAAAAAAAAACTTAACATTAGTGCATACGGGGAAATTTTTAAGTTGAATGTTGATCCTGAACTTAAAGTCGGATTTCCTTCGAACTTACTTTGTATGAAAATGGTTTTGATAAACAATGTATATAAGTACTTTTCTGAATAATCTTTTGTGAGGACTCTGATTCCGACTCCGACTCCGCAAACATGGCGGAAATGCAGGCTCGGAAAAAAAAAATGACTGACTGTGCAGACGATTTTTTGTTTATTTATTTGTTTCATTTTATTTGTTTATTATTATTATTATTATTTTCTTTTTGGCAGACGATTTTCTTTTTTGTAACATAAGTTTTTATTCACGAGAGTATTTTATTCTTTATTTATATTTAACAACTGGCAACGGATTAAAAATGAAATTCGAGATATTTTATTAACGGACGAGTTTTTTATTTTCTTACTTTGATAAAATATGTTTTAATGTTTTTGTATTTTTTTTTTACTTTTTTTTTTTGAAAGCGATTGAGGAATTTTTTTACGGAAGAACTGTGACAGTTACATTCTTTAAAGTTGCGACAAAACTTTATTTATTCGTTTATTTACTTTTTACGTGTCTATTTCATCTATGAGAGGGGTACATTTTTCTTTTAGAAATCAGCTTTAAGTGCTAAAATGGTATGTTTGACGTAATTTTCAGTCTCAGATAATTAAGAGAATATTGATCAGATGCTAGAATGCCATTGTCGATGTACGGGAAAGTAGGCTCGTTTAGTTCTTGACAGAACTTCTTGTTTTTTCTACATTGCTGTGAATGACTTAAAAAGAAATTATGAATGAGCGATTAAAAAGTTTAAAAAATATTTACTTTCGATTTCACGGCTAAAATGCAGAGGAAATCTTGCATGACTAATTTCACATAATTTGAAAAAAAAACCTATTCTAATTTTAAGCCGCGCAATTTTTCCTCTTTTTGACATTGAGCAGTTTTCATTCCTGATTTATTGGGATGATCGCACTTGAAAATCCGCTTTAAATTACTTTTATTTTAAAATTAATCTGATTTCTTAATCTGTTTTGCTTCATAGTCAGTGATTTAAAAAAAAAAAAAATTGATAGTGGATTCATAAGTTTTAAAAAAAAAAAAAAACATTCCTTCTCTTAACGTGCGCGAAGTTTAAAAGAGTGCAGACTTTTTCTTGCGGAAATCTATTTAATGTTGATAAATACTATTTTTTTTTCAAAGGCTTAACTGCAGTTTATGTGAAATGCCCCCCCCCCCACCGATCCGTTTAAAAGGCCTGTTTTTGAAACCGCAATATTTGTGGAAGATCTATTTTTGTATAAAACAGTGAGTAACCGCCCCTAAGCAAGGGCTAAAGCAGAAACATTTATAGATCGAAATGGTCGAGTTGGCGGTGTATTGCATGTTTCTGCCTTAGCCCTTGCTTAGGGGCGGTCACTCACTGTTTTATACCTTGCGTTCTGCCAAAAAAAAAAAACGAGTTGTACCGTACTAAGTGCGGTCGCTCGCTGGTAATCTAATTTCACATCAGCTACCAGTTTTTTTGGGCTCCCTTTGCTATATAAGAGGATTTTTGCCTCCAACTCGACCACTTTCGCATTCCATGCTGATGAGAGCAGAATAAGCTCGAAACAGCTGTCCATGGTTCGAAATGGCCGAGTTGGCGGTGTATTGCGTTTATTTTTGTATTCAGCTGTATTTGCGAAGTCTCCTTTTTTCGAGTTCCGAAACTAGCTGTTATTTCACCATTTTTTAATTTCGGTTCTAATAATAGTTATCCTTTAACACACAGTGCTTTTCGTTTCCTTCCACTTCAACTGCACAGTTTCAACCACCACAAATTTCCATTTTGTACTTTCTCCCTAGTGTCTCTTTCTTTCGAAAGTGTTGACTTCTGCTGGCCTCCTACTATAGAGCAAAACGTAGCTTATTACCCAGGGCGTGTTTTCAGGATGGATTGTCTTTTGCGATAGCCACTAATGTTATTAGGGTTCGTAATTTACTAGATTAGAAAGCCCTATTACGATGACGTTAACACCTTCAGAAGTTTTGTTTGTGTTGTCTTCATCTCTCCTACTCTTTATGGCCGGGAACGCCTGGAACCTTCATGATTTATGCATAGTTGTAGAAGTAGATTATTTTCATCTGAGTAGCTTTCTGTGTTAATTATATTTGTTAATATTGGATTAGCAGTGTAAGAATTAGTAGGTATTTTGTTCAGAAAAAAAATGCAGAGTTCGTTTCTTTTTCTTGTTTAACCATTTGTGCCCAGTAGTCTAAAAACGGGACGCTTGTTAGTTACTGCATACAAAAACCTGTAATGGGTGCATCATTTTACTAAAGCTGTTTTTCACAAGTTAAATAGTCCTTCTTCTTGAGAAAACCAGATAGAGCCGCTAGTTGGATATAAGAGTTTGTTTATTGACA